>CAXKVY010006005.1:0-23603 GCA_964058915.1 Tetropium fuscum
GATATTCCACTACCACTACGGTTTTTTGTTCAATTTTATATACAATTAGTTCTCATGCATATAGATATTTACGAAATTGTGGATCTATAATTTTACCCCATCCCGAAACAATCAAAGGAGTCTGTAATAATTTTCTAACTGAGAAAACTTTTTAAACATATGCACAAAAAATCTTTAAATATTTAAAAGACCAAGACAAATATGTTAGTTTACTAATGGATGAAATTCACATAGATTCATATTTAGATTATAAAGGTGGTAATGTTAGAGGAGCTGCAATAAATAATAGCGATTCGTTAGCGACATCTGCGTATACATTTATGACTACTAGCATTTGTTCAAATTTTAAAGAAGTTGTTCATATTGCTCCTGTGTCTAAAATTAATCACGAATTACTTTTCAGTTTTATTAAAACAATTAACCATCTAGACTCTAATAATTAGACACATGTAATCTTAACTGTATTTCGAAACAGTTAACAGTTAACCATTTAAATTATTCTTTACCTGTGTTTTTCATAGACTCCGATAGATTTAAGCCATAATATCTTTGTTTAGTTTGATCTTTTTATTGATCTCCAAAACTACATTAACACGGTTTCAGACATACCTACCTGAATAACTACATAAAGCCCGTAATAACATAAGTATCTCGTAGGCCTCCGGATGGTGACGTCACGAGGCAGCACTTTGTCCTTGTATTAGAGGTGTTGTTGTTTCGACACATATATCTCTCCCGATCCGCCCCGCTAATGGACTTACCGTGAGATGAACACTAATAATTTACAGAGCTAAGATAGTATATACGGGATATATAAGGGATATATATTATAATATATACGGGATATATAACTACACTATATTAGATGATTTTATGTTCACATGGATAACCTTCATATTTGAAACTCATATGTAGTTTAATAAACAGATTCTATTAAAACATATACGCCAACGCAACGTCAAGACGAAAACATTATCAACATGCTAATAATAATCTGTGTAAGATTCAAATCAGTATACCTCCTTTGTTCGCCATTAAATATATTTAATTGAAACTGATTCAGTTTTAATAAAAATATGTTTAACATAAAAATATCAATAGAATAAAAAAAAATAAACATAAATAATTAAACCTTGCATAAAACATCAAAACTAAGTTCTCTAAAGTTCAATAACATACGTACATACATTAACATACATACATAGCACAAAGTATCCTTTATAACATGTAAATGAATATTTTAAATAGAAAATTATATCTCATCAGACATTGCCTCAAAGGTCAAAGCCGGGTATTTAATTACAGGAAAGTAAATAAGCGAGTTCTTCTCATCTGAATATTTAGATACTTGACATGAAGACTACGGTATTTAGTTATTATAAATATGTTATTTACTTTTCATTTTAGTAAGTTTATGCGACTCACATAAAATATCTTATACTGAATGAAATACAATATTTTATTTCTTAAGGATTTAGATACCAGGTGATTTTTTTAACCTGATATATATAATTATCTCAAGAAGTAAGCACGTTGGGGAAAAATATCTCGGATCAAAATTAAATAATTTCTTGGTGGGAATGAGTTTGGTACAAAAGCTACCCCCATACTCCCCGTCCCCTGCGCAAGGGTGGAGATGACGTAGATATTTTAAACGCGGACCCCTATTTTTTATCGCGGATTCCAGTTTCCCGACTGAAAATACAAAGGTTTTATCTCAAATATTTATTTTCAATAATGAGAGATGGCGCTGTAAACAACGGAAGTCTAATTTTTCGAAATTATTCCACTGAGATCCGATGCGTATCAACGACGTGCACCTAGTAGCTGTCTGTCCCTTTCGGGGTGCTTGACTAACGTGAGTCCCCTCGTCTCTCATGGTACTTGGATTAATTCTTCTTTAATCTTCAGGGTGCTTGATTAACGTGAGTTGTATCGCCTCTCACGGTACTTGAATTTTTTCAAACTAATAGTGAAAAAGAAAAATTTGACATAAAACCTTTGTATTTTTAGTCGGGAAATCCGAATCCGTGTTAAAAAATAAAGGTCCCCGTTTAAAAAGTTAAAGTCACCGCCACCCCTGCGCAATGGGTGGGGGGTATGAGGGTGGTTTTTGTATCAGAGTCTTGCCCCCACGGAATGATTTAATTTTGATCCAAGATATTTTACCCAAGTACTTACTTTTCGAGATATTTGGAAGTATCAGGTTGAAAAAATCACGCATACATCGTTTCTGTGAAGTAATTCGAATGTTTCGTGATTCTGTATTAGATTATATCTGATATAGAAGAAATATATCGAAATGTCAATATTTGTTAAACGTTATATGATGTTTGAAAATCAAATGTTTTATCGCTTTGTTTATGATGAAGATAAAAAATTAACAAGTAGATTATGGTGAGACATGTTTTACCATCTCGTTCATTATTATTTAGTAAACAAACTTACTAAGTATACTGTCGTGCTTACTATATAATTCCATCGACGTGATCAGTCGGAGTTCGTATATTCTATATTATTTCATACAATTCTGATTCCAGCAGCACGCTCTCGCAATTCATGTTTACTTACCTATGGAATGTATCTATATGCGTATAGCTGTTGCCAGTGTATATATGCACTGATATTAGCAGTATTGGCAGCTTGGATACCTAATGTACAAACATGCAGGTTACATTATGGCGGTTGCCTTAATTGCAGTTCAGTTAATTAAGTGGTGGTTTACCCAGAAGTGGACATAAACTTTCCTCACTTCCCTGTACTTAAGCAGTAGTAATATAACTTTTAAAATATTTGTTTTCAATTATCTTGGTTAGAGTGACGTACAAAATTTTATTTCTGGTGGTATGTCAAATTAGACAAAAAATCGCCTTATCCTGTATTTGAAATCAAAATCTAAAACTTGTAATAAACGTTGATAATGATGTCCTAGTTTGAATTTCAAAAATCCCAAATAATCCTACTCAGGTAAAATCCGCTATCTGGGAAAAATCGATGCCATATTCTTGGATGTTTCGAGTTCTGAGCTTAGCGACCAAACCAAACGTCCGACTATATTTGCCTTTGCGTCAAATTATTTTTTCTGGCCTATATTATCATATTAACAATTCAACACCGATTTGAATGGGTTTCACTGAGTTACAATGCAGTTGAAAAAAAAAACGAAAAAAGTGTGTCGAACAGTATGAGCTGTTTGTTTTAACCGGCATTGAATGATATTCATTTAATTAGTTTGTTTGTTTTAAAAAGGTAACACTCGGAGTAGTTTCCACAAACACCAAAACACTTTCACTTCGCTCGACGCGCGTTTCGCCAACCAAGTTGGCATCATCCGGAGACGATTAAAACTGGTAGAATGAACATTTAAAACGTCTTTGTTATTTATAAGTAAGCAGTCCATTTTTCAGGCAAGAAATAACACAAAACGCAAATGCAAGGGAGTCAAATTCGCGTCTCAAGGCACCGCACACGGTATGGTCTGCTCTAAATTATTGATACGGTTATGAGATTTGGAGATCTCCATTACCACCTCCTGTTTTTACATCCAGCAACATGATGCCATACCACTTATGCCCCTTTCAGGAAAGGTAAAAAGTGTTTCGTCAAGAAACTCCGAAACGACACTTGTTTATGGGAGAAAATGGTCTTCAATCAACCGAACGCTACACACGAGGAAATCGCAGAATCGGGAGAATATTTTCTTCTCGCCTTGTACGGTTTTAATGTTAAAGAGATCTTAAATAACGCCAGCCATTGATTGTATTGGAGGGAGGATAGTTGATAAGCAGTCCGTCAAGGCAATCCGTCATTTGACTTGATCGAGTTTATCACCACGCAAGGACCAAATTCCGTAATTTCCTCTGGTTTAAAAACTCTTTGTACGCTAATTCAGTATAATATGTAAATTCAGGTTTAAGTATGGATGGAAAATCGCTTGCCAGAAAAAGAGTGGGGATGGATGGTGCATGCTAAAACACGTACAGCAAGTACAGCATTCAAAGCCATGTTTTTCAATTTTGTTGATTTTTGACATTTTTTATTTTTTGACAAATGACAAACGGCGGATATCGTTGAACTGAAAGTCTTTCTGGGATTGGTGGTGGTTATATCTTGGTGGTGTGATGAAGAGCAATTTTCAAAATACCGCTGATCTATTCAAATCAGATGGTATGGGTTTAGAAATGTCTAGGGTAGCCATGTCCTTAGAGAGATTTAAATTTTTGCTTCGAAATATTCGTCTGGAAGATAAAGAAACACGACCTGCAAGACAAGAATATGATAAATTAGCAACGATCAGAGATTTCTATGAAGATTTTAATACAACCTACCAAAATACTTCTCCTTTTTGCAATATACAACAATCGATGAAATGTTATGGGCATTCAGAGGATGGTGTGGGTATACATATCATCGAGTATACATATCATCGAAACCCAAATATGGATTAAAAGTTTACGCACTAGTAGATGCAAAAATGTTTTATACCCCAAAAATGGAAATTTATATTGGTCAACAACTAGTGGGGCCATTTTATGTAAACACATCGAATATGTTTCTGGTGCCAAGATTATGCCAACCAAATTCCGTATCTAATCGTAATCTCACAACAGAAAACTTTTTCAAGTATTCCGTTAGTATATACTCTTCTCCAATAGCATAAATTAACACTTGTAGCCACTGAAAAAATAAACCGCAAATACCACGAGATATGATGATAAAGAGTCCCGAAAAGTCGACCATGTTTGCAGAAAAAAGTACCTTAGTCTCGTATATGCCTAATCCACGAAAAAACATATTTCTGCTCTTAACTATGCATCTTGACGACTCTTTCTATTCGTGTGGAAACAGGAAAACCATCATCGACTATAACAAGACGAAAGGCAGAGTGGATACGATGGACAAATTATTATGCACTGCCTATAACTGCGCTAGGATTACACGTCGCTGACCTCTAATTCTTTTCTATGGACTATTGAATATAGCAGGTGTTAATTCTGACATTATATGTTAAAATAATAATATCGACAAAAACATTCCAAGGGAAGTATTTTTAGAAAGACTGGCAAAAGAGTTAGTTAGAGAATCATACAAAAAAGCGTTTCAATTGTAATACTGTTCCTAGAACGTCCAGATTGCGGATTCAAGAAATTTATAATATTTCAGCTACGGAAAATGCACAAAATCAACTTCTACACACGGTCGATGCTCTTATTGTTCTTGTAAAAAAAGTAGGAAGGCCAGATTTAGTTGCCATAAATGTAAAAAATTCATGTGCCTGCACTTATCTGCTATCTGTAAGGAGTGTGCTGAAATTTAATGCCAAGTTGTATTTTTTTCTTCAGTTTATAACTAATGTATATACAATTATTTATAATTTATAATTTATAATGTTTTACGATGTTTTTTAAATAATATCCTTGGTAATACCACAAAAACTATTTCTATTTTGAGTTAGACATTTTAAGAATATGATGTTATTTTCACGCCATTTTCTTTGTTATTTAATAATTTCATTAAACGACGTGTAACAAATATAACTTTTCGATTTGTTCTTTTTAATTACCTCACGCTAAAGGATAAAATTTCAAGTCATAATTTTTTGCAACTTGTTTATAGTTCTTTCTTAGTCGGTCTTATAGACGTATGTTAGCTCTCGTATTTAAATTAATCATGTTAGGTACGGAAGGTTAATTTGACTGCCAAATTTAAAAGAAATATATTACTTATATGTATGACAAACCTGGTGTACTCTAGAAATCCACTGAAACTCGGTCCAGTGGCAATTTTAATCCTAAAAGGTGCTCTCTCCTGGGAGCAGTTGATTCAGCGTGAATATAAGCTCCAGTCTTGCCATGAACATCTCTCGTCCTGTTTTAAACGTAATAACATGATTAGCTGCGGAAACGCTCTCCCATTTTTGTAGAAAAACTTTTCACTTCCGGCCTCCTGTTTCAAATGGTAATTAAACATTAATGAAATTCTAATGAAATTACATGTATAAAATTATCAGTGAACATCAGTCAAGATAATGTAATATGTAAATTGTGAATGGAATAAATGGAGTTAAAGGAACATCGTTTTTAAATTACAAGGAAGTAGCATTGCATTAACATACCGCAAAATCATCAAAATATCATGAATTTAAGAACATCAGTACAGTCACAATTATGGGTTTTAAGAAAAACTTACATGAATACCAGTTACGAGACATCTGATTAATGTTTTTGAATCATTGTTATTTCCTAAAAATGTACAGGGTGGCCCAAAATTATTTTTCAATTAAGAACTTTTTGAATTGAATTTTCTCAATTTTTTCAAATGGTGCAAATATTTTTCAACGATATGATACAGGCATGAAAAACGAAAATTTTTTGTAGTACTTCCCTACTAGTTACAACCAGTTTCGTTTTATAAATAAATCAGTGTTTATTTTTCAAACAAGATTTTTTAAATGTGGAAAAGTGGATTTCCCTGTATATTTTCACGATGTGATGTAGAAATGAAAAACCAACATTTTTTGTCAGTACTTCCCTATGGCTAATTGCAAACATTTTCGTTTCATAAATAAGCAAGTGTTTATTTTTGAATTAAGAACTTTTTAAATTTATTTTCTCATTTTTTTTTAAATGGAACACTGTGTATATTTTTCAACGATGTGATGTAGAACTGAAAAATAAGCATTTTTTGCTAAGTACTATCGTTAATGGCAATAATTTTCGTTTAATAATTAAATAAGTGCCAAATTCAAGAAGTATAAAGTCAGTTTGGTATCAATTGCTGTGCAATTTGTTTTGAATTTAAAATACCTAGATGGAATTTGACAATATGAATTTTAATAACGCGGAACTTGTAGAGATGACTTCTGTTTTGATTATTTAAATGCAGTTAGAGACCACTTAAATAATACCTACCCTCATCAATGGATTGGAAGGAATGGAGCCATTAAATGGCCTGCTAGATCCCCAGATGTTACAAAAATGGATTTTTTTATGGGGATTCGTGATTATAATGGAAATTGTACTTCGGAAAATCCTCACTTTTTGTGCAAGTTGATAACCAACACATATGGTCTATAAACGTTTGGGAAGGAATTATTGGAGAATATTAGGACCACATTTCTTTGATGGTACATCGACTGGAGCTATTTATCTTGATTTTTTGGAAAACTATCTGACACAATTATTGGTAAATCTACCTGAAGTAAATCCAAATAGGATATGGGTTCAGCAAGATGGTGCTTCACCACATTATTTAAATGCAGTTAGAGACCACTTAAATAATACCTACCCTCATCAATGAATTGGAAGGAATGGAGCCATTAAATGGCCTGCTAGATCCCCAAATGTTACAAAAATGGATTTTTTATGGGGATTCGTGAAGGATATTGTTTATAGAGACCAACCAACAACAGTACAAAATATGAAGGAAAGAATAATAACTTCCTTTAGATCTACCACATCGGTAGTTTCAGGAACAGTAAGAACCTCATTTCAAAAGCGCATAGAGATGTGTGTCAATCAAAATGGGCAACACGTGGAACATTCATTATATTTTTGTCTAACGAGTTATTTGAAGAAACCTCTTTTTAAGTTTGTTTTTGAATTTTTTAATTATTGCTCAATAAAACAATTAGCCCTAAGGGAGTACAAAAAAATTTTCGCTTTTCATTTCTACATTCTACCATTTGAAATAATTGAGACAATTAAATTTAAAAACTTCTTGATTGAAAAATAAACACTTATTTATTTATAAAACTTACTTCCAAAAAATGTTCGTTTTTCATTTCTACATTACATCGTTGAAAAATATACAGGGTGTTCGATTTTAAAACATTGAGAAAATTCTATTGAAAAAGTTCTTAATTGAAAAATAATTTTTGGCAACCCTATACATTTTTAGGAAATGAAAATCATTAATTATTTCAAAAACATTAATTAGATATCTCGTAACTGGTAGGTATTCACATAAGTTTTTCTTAAAATCCATAATTGTGACTGTAGTGATTTTTTAATATTCATCTGCAGATTGCATTATTTAAAAAAATCATTATATTCAAGATGTTAAGTACTCAATAATAATATAGGAGCGAAAGGAGAAGGAAGGGGCCTCAAAAAATGTACTAGTGTACATAACATTCCATATAACAAGAAGGCACTTAATCCGATTATTTTATCTTGGCTCGCCCTGTGTGTTCGAAAATAATTTCCAGTTATAGACTCTTTTATTTAGTTTACTTGCATTCTTTTAAAAAAATTCTAGCTGTCATAAAACTCGAGATATCGAAGTCCAACGCGCTATTGGCCCACCCTGTATCAATAAAATTGTAGTTGAGGACAACACCTTACCTTATCTTGAGAGCTATTATGTAGATTATTTACCTAATAAAGTGAAAAGGGGTAGAAATAGCAAGTGAGGAGATTAAATGCGATGGTGATGGGTTTATCAGATGGAACAGATATAAAACTATTATCGTTGATTGAAAGAATTGAGATACCTAAACTGTGGAGTGTGTTATGTTGGTCAGAGTGGAGATTTATGGAATGTAGGATTAGTGAACATCAATGCGTTGTTAAGCTTGGCATATTCCCTAGTCAGTTGTGTTGTAACAGATCATGTTTGACAAAGAGGAACATTTAACATAGATTGGAGTGTAGTGCAAATTTTAGCAAAAGAAACCATATTCTATCCATGGATAACTAACTAGACATTAGAAACTTTGAGGATTAGTAACAACCACAACAAGAATAAGCAGTTATATGTTATATTTAATGTATATAAATATGCATGTTATATTAAATTTGACACCAGCTATACGAATAAAAGCGTATACTTTTTATTGAGAAAATTGCATTTTCCTACGTTGCAAAGATAACAATTACCTGCCACATCATATTACGTATTGTGTTTCACATGTATTCTGCTAAATACGCTTAAACTTGTTTTCTAATTCAAAGAATTGTTAATACTGTTATACTTATCTGACACTTGAGTTAGCTCAGCAGAGTACATAAATACTTGTATATCCTTTTTACAAATCTGTTATCATCTAGTTGTTACTCAGTCGTAGCTATGAAGCAAAGTTTACGAAGCAGCTCAAATATTTTGTTGTTTTTGTCAACAGAGTTCCAACTATCGAAAATCAAATAAAAATTGTTTTTAAAAAGTTAAATTTAAATGTCAAATCAGTGATCTAACATATAATATATAACATATATATATATATATATATATATATATATATATATATATATATATATATATATATATATATATATATATATATATATTTATATATATATATATATATACAGTAGGAATATTATTTATCCGGGCACCAGTAATCCAGAAGGATACAAATTATTCCAATATATTCAAATTCGTTCTCAGTTGAACACAATATCAACGAATGAACACGTTCCGCAACAGCAAACAATAGATATACCTAATAGCAATGGCAAACATAATAGAAGTAATAGAAACAGAAACATAATTCTCGAGGTTATAACTGCGCTATTTAGGTATAAAACACGACGCGGTGACGGTAGTCGCGGGATGGCAGATTATAGAAAAGTAACATCCAGATGTCCCAGTGTAATACATTCCCAGAGAGCAGCTAACAAAAACTCAATCCAAAAATTACCTGTAAGTCCACGATGTCAAAACATTTTATTTCCGGTCTCCTATTTTAATAAAATTAAATGTTTTAGATTCAAGTCAAGCTAATGACATATTAATTAGTCCAGGCGATCTATGTTCGGCCCTCCACGATTCAGGCAAAGCCGCCACCATTCAGGTACATCAACAGTTACATCCTTCACAGTAAAGTGCAATATTGCGCAAGAATTCTGGCGTCACACATTCAACACCCACAGAAATAAGTGCAAGGCGCCTAAAGAAGTTTTCACTTCAATAATATGGTCGTATAGGAAATGAAATTTAAATATGCGTTTCTACTTCTTTCAACTAGCAAAAAACGGTTTTTTGTAAATAACTGAAAAACTATAGGTCCTTTCGAATAAGTTGTATGATATTAAATAGATATTAAAACAAATAAAAATAAAAAATACATATTAAAAAAATATATCAAAACGCATTTCTAATAATATTCGATATTTCTCGTACTTTTCGAGTTATATCGAAAACATCGCTAAAAATTGGGTTCTCTAGAACTTGCAACTAATACTTAACTATAACGTTCCCATACATGTTACTTGGGGTAGATATAGTACTCATGGCAAGCTAAGATATAACTTTTTGGAAAAATTGAAAAATATTGATTATTTAGAGATATATCGATTTTTCGAGAAAAATATGCTCTGAGATTTTGCAAGCGCGACTCATTTTGATTGCGCGAAATCAGTTTTCACTGCGAGCGAACGGCACTTCTCCCACTCCTCTGCCTGCTCCAAATGCTACGCTGCGCGTCCCCATGCTTCAATTTATGATTGAGTTCCTAATACTAAAAATCAATGAATCTTAGCGCAGTATTTTTTTTATCGAAAATATGGATATTTAACATTAACGTGTGTGAAACTAAGGGCTCTACAACTTTTATTGCGCCTTCCAGGCTCTCGGCTGTTAATAGCCGTAGAAAGTTATATTTTTTAGGATTCGTGAAAAATACCAGTAATTGATTCCCGTAACTGCCATTTCCGCCAAATAAAACTTATTTATAAAAAAAAGTAAAAAAAAGCTAGAATGTTTTCAAATTAATTTACTGACTCCCGAAATAAAAAAAATAGATACAATTGTTCTCTAGGATGATAGTGCAACTTTTCACGGACAAAATGAGCATTTATTCGATACTCTAGCACGAGCACGATACTCTAGCAAAATTAAGAGAGCATCTTCTTCTCGAAAACACGATATATCTCGATAAATATTCAATATTTTTAAATTCTGCAAAAAAGTTTTTTCTTAGCTTGCCATGAGCTATGTCTACATCAAGTAACTAGTATGAGAACTAGTTATAGTTGAGTTCTAGTTCTATTTCTGAGTTTTAGAGAACCCGATTTTGAGCCATATTTTCGAGATAACTAGAAAAATACGAAAAATATCGAAAATTATTATAGAAGCATTTTGATAGATTTTTATAATATCTACAACTACCTCATTTAACTTTTTTCGATAGGAGCGATAGTTTTTTTAGTGATATACAAAAAAAAAGCTTTTCGCAACTTGCGATTTTTTAGGTTAAGTTCGCCATTTAGGCGCGAGTTGAAAGAAATAGAAACTCATGTCTAAATTTTATTTCCTCTACGCCCATATTTTTTTAACTAGATAGGAATTTCTGTAAATTTAACATTCGACCGTGACAGAATGCTTGGACTATACGGATATTCCGAGAATTATACTTGCGCCTCATTTATCAAAGTGTTATTAATTTTATGCGAAGAAAGTATAGAGACATTTTTATAGAAGTTTATAGAGAATAATTTCGTATATAAGTATTTTTGTGCATAATTTCCGAGATAATCTGCAAAACCTCGAAATGGGGGTGGAAACACGTAAGGGATGGCGCAAACTATTTACAAGTGTCCTATTCTTCCTATCCTTATCATTTCTACCAATTTTTGAAACTTTATGAACATTGTCCGATATATGACACTAGTAAATATAAAAATAGGGAGAAAAAAAGTATTCCAAGTGACAGTGTTTTAAAATATGCACATTTAAAAAAATCATGCCGCTTCATTATTTGGTTACATTTTTAGCTTATTCGAGAAACCATTGTGCAAAATGTAATTAAAATCGCAAGCCAGTAAATCGTAAAATATGTTGTGCCATCCGAATTTTTGTTTGATAAAATATTTTCGATTGTGTGTAACCTGAGGTGTAACCATGTATCAGATCTACTCACATGCCTATAATACAACTGCATATTATTTATATAATGTGATTTCGTTACTATGCAGTATACATAGTTGATATTTCCCTATGAATATTACCCCTTTCCTTTGTGCTCATATTTTCTTATTAACCCTTTCAGTGATCCAGAAAATAAAACTGCAAGCAAAATAGAAATAAATCAGCCATCAGCGCAGTTGGTTAACCAATTTGGTGAGAAATCAGTGCGTTGGAAATGGTGCTCAATATTGAATATATTAACGATGTTAACTGAAATGATCGACTGCCATGTGAAAATGGGGTTATATCCGCAGGCAGGTTCAGTTCAAATTACAGCAGTTAGATAACCCAAAATGGTCAATTTTCTTTAATCGATGCGAATGTTTATTGGCAATGATTTTCGTTAGTTTTGTTCCAGATATTTTATCTGATGCAATTTAGTCCCGCAGTATAACAGTTGGCTGTGTTTTAAGAAATAAACATTCAAAACTCCCGAAATAAATAAACCTGGCCCGACTACCACTAAAACCGGTCAATAGATACTGCCAATGAAATGGAACTCCATTATCACAAAAAGGCGATAAAAAAGCAATAAAATGAGGACGTCAACTTCACTTTTATCATGTTTCTTTCACGCATTAGCGGATTACACGAAACCCACTAGATTATTTGATGGCCTGATTTACAGACAGCAAAGAAATAAACTATATTTTTACGTTGCCATTTCTATGTAGGTAAAATCATATTTTTAGGAGGGCAGGTAAAAAAAATTATTCAGTTTGGGCAAACACCTACACACACACAAGCATCGTAGCACTAATTAGGGGAAAAAGTCAAATAAAAGTTTGCGCTAAATTGATCGACTCTGTAGCTGCAAAAATAAATAAGCGTACTGGCTTAGGTATTTTGAAATATTTATATCACACAGATTTTACAAATAAAAATATTAATCCGGTCAAAATAGACACTAAAGGTTACAATAATTCGCATAAATGAATCGTATATAATCAACAAATCAACTATTCCTCTGCATGGCCATTTTTTTTCAGTTAGAGAACCTGTCCCGAACGCCAACAACAATTATCGATCTTCTATCGATCTTTTCGATCATCACATTATAACTAGTAGAAAATAATGGTTTCTATCGAGTCCAGGACTCATTAATTTGTATAATATCAAACGAATCCTACGAAGTTGATAAATAAAACTCTATAGATTTAGTCCTAAGATCATTTACATTTTGATAGTAGAAACTTATCTTTATCATAAAGTTTGTAACAAAGTAATGTATTTAAATAGAAACAATATTAATTTTATTGTATGGGCCTTTTTTTAGATAATTTTCGCAAGTAATTATATTTTTTATTAGTTAGATCGTTTTATTAGATAGTTCTTTTTTATATTTTGTAGTATATATATATATATATATATATATATATATATATATATATATATATATATATATATATATATATATATATATATATATATATATATATATATATATATATATATATATATATATATATATATATATATATATATATATATATATATATATATATATATAAACTGCTGTTCAAAATTATCGCACCACGTTAATATTTGCTAAAATTTGAGGTCTCATAACTTTTTTACTTTTAGTTCAATTTTGATAATTTTTTTAGAATACTGTAGATAGAACGACTAATTTCAACTTGCATATCCAGTCGTTTGTTATTCTAGACTACAGTGTCATAGTACCTAACACTTTCACTTCGCTCGACGCGCGTTTTGCCAACCAAGTTGTCATCATCCGGAGACGATTAAAACTGAGTGTCAGTTTTAATCGTCTGAGTTTCAAAGGCAACACTTTGACGTTCATATTAAGAATAAAACGAACCCTTCGGCAGCACTAATTAATATTTTTATTAAGAAAACAGGAATCTTTCGAAGTATTTCAATAATAAAATCCAAAATACAGCATTTAATGAAATAAACTTTAAGTTAGTTATCTTCTCCGTTTGTTCCTATTTTTTTTTTGTTTTCTGGTGAAAAAGTAACCCTTGCATTAAATAAAAACATGATGTTACATAAATACTTTGTTATGTTATTGTGTAGTTTCCAATAAGGCCTTATTACATTGTAAGTAAAATTTTAAAACGTTATACATAAAATGTTCTTACTATACTTATGTTGCTTGAATGTTACACAAATCGTAAAATAGTTTTTGTAAATTAAAATTAACAAAAACCCTTAATTAAAAAAAAACATTTTTCACACATATACGCATTTTCCTCTTACGAACCGGAAAATAATATTAAATTTAATTTTTGTTTCTTATTTTATATACCTGTGTATATATTATGTGCACGTTTCATTCTAGTCACTGACTATTACCAACGAGTACAAAATAGTTATTGAAGTACAGAATATTTAGTTGTATAAATTTAGTTGTATAAATATATTAATATTTAAAATATTAATATTTGAAATTGTATAAATTATAAATGATCAATGAAGCAAATCGTACACTGCTCTGAAGATCCTCAATAAAGGTGAAAGAACTTGTACAACTTTTAAGTGGTTCGTTTCCGTGTGTATAGTTGTTCGTTTCCGTATGTATCTCCAGATATAGCACTGGTAAGTGTATCTTTCCTTCTTATTCGTCTATTTGCTTATTTCTCTATGTAATGAAATGCTACAAACCCAAGATTACTTTTCACAATATATATATATATATATATATATATATATATATATATATATATATATATATATATATATATATATATATATATATATATATATATATATATATAATATATATACTGGGAGCATAGTTTGTGACTTGCAATTTTTTTATCAGAATGGGTTTACATCACACCCTGTTCTTTGCTACAAAACGAATTTTCGAATATAAAGCAATATATATATATATATATATATATATATATATATATATATATATATATATATATATATATATATATATATATATATATATATATATATATATATATATATATTGTGAAAAGTAATCTTGGATTTGTAGCATTTCATTACATAGAGAAATAAACAAATAGACGAATAATAAGGAAGAAACACTTACCAGTCCTATATCTGGACATACACACGGAAACGAACCACTTAGAAGTTGTACAAGTTCTTTCAAGAGTGGTGTATATATATATACATATATATATATATATATATATATATATATATATATATATATATATATATATATATATATATATATATATATATATATATATATATATATATATATATATATATATATATATATTGAAATAATACAGTTAATTTTTGTATTTTCATAAAGCCCCACGTTTGGAAACCTTTTGAGATATATATTTTTATTATTAATTTAATTTAGCATAAGGTACCTATTAATTTAAATTTTTAGTATTATTTGAATTTAATATTTATGTGAAGATATATATATATATATATATATATATATATATATATATATATATATATATATATATATATATATATATATATATATATATATATATATATATATATATATATATATATATATATATATATATATATATATATATATATCTATATATATATATATATATATATATATATATATATATATATATATATATATATATATATATATCTATATATATATATATATATATATATATATATATATATATATATATATATATATATATATATATATATATATATATATATATATATATATATATATATATATATATATATATATATATATATATATATATATATCTATATATATATATATATATATATATATATATATATATATATATATATATATATATATATATATATATATATATATATATATATATATATATATATATATTGAAATAATACAGTTAATTTTTGTATTTTCATAAAGCCCCACGTTTGGAAACCTTTTGAGATATATATTTTTATTATTAATTTAATTTAGCATAAGGTACCTATTAATTTAAATTTTTAGTATTATTTGAATTTAATATTTATGTGAAGATATATATATATATATATATATATATATATATATATATATATATATATATATATATATATATATATATATATATATATATATATATATATATATATATATATATATATATATATATCTATATATATATATATATATATATATATATATATATATATATATATATATATATATATATATATATATATATATATATATATATATATATATATATATATATATATATATATATATATATATATATATATATATATATATATATATATTTACGATATTATACCTACTTGTCAAATAAGTCAATTCGTATGAGAAAATAATAATTTCAATATGTTTTATTAGTGTATTTATTATATACTTATACACTTATACACTTAAATTCTAATATATCATAGACACTGTACGCCTATCTAATATTTCATAAAGATACGTTTTGGTTGAAATCCGATCCAGAATATAAAAACACTCGAAAAAACTATTTCCGCTTTTGCAATAAAAATTCATCACCTCTCTACTTTATATCGGAGGAGATATATGGGGCCCATTTTCCCTGATTAACTAAAGCTCCGCTTGGACAGAAAAAGCCGAGACAAAGATGCAAAGTGGTTTAAGGGGATCCGCCCGTTCGGGTCACCCTAATAGGATTATGTTCTGCTGGTTGACTCGATCCCCGCCATATAAACTTATAAATTGTTGTGTGAGAGCTTTGCAAATGATAGCTAGATATATTATTCTATACTTAAACTAGGAATGGGTCGCCTACGATCGGACATATGATAATTATTTAATTAGGTCTCATGAAGATATATTTGAAAAGAAAGACTTTCTTCCCCTTTTGACCCTGTCCTAATTGCGTTTTCGACATATCCAACTCATTATTCAATTGAGATTAAAGAATATTTATATATTGATATATAACGTTTAACGCTTAACGTTTCGGACACTTTTTTATTTTATAAAATAAAATCATCTTTTGAAAAGGACCCAAAAAGGGAACGAAAAGTTAAAATTTCATTCAGTTACAGTTTCACTTTTCATTAGTGGACATAAGTTAAATATTTCAGATTATATTGTAGATATGTACGTTCTCGAATAGTATATTATAAAAAGAGACTACGCGCTCCATCTAATATTCGTGATTAGGACTCAGGTCTGAATATTTCAGGTTTCTTTGTGGCATTTGTCAATTGCATCTATCGGTATCGTCACAGATTATTAACGACTTCTTAACGCATATTATTTGTGCTATCCTTGTTCTTTGATCTTTCATTTCTCTTGTTCTCCGTCGCTTGCGCGCTAGGTGAGGGTGGTAGTTTTGTGACAAATGTTATTTTGGTGCTAGATAGGTTCATCCTCTCGCTAGTAACCATTTTAAATTCAACTTGGCTTGCGTAAAAGGGTGGTGCATCTTCATTTTTGATGTGGAACCTAGCGGTTACCTAAACGTAGATTTGGGATGCTGGAGAAGATCACCATGCCTGGATACTTGTCTCCACAAATTTTCAGATAAGCGTAGAATAAGTATACTGGGGGCTACACCTTTTGTTTGACGTCATGGCTTTTATGTTGGTGTGAGCTCTATTTTCTATAATTTTGAGCCATAGGATAGATTTTTTTCTCGTTTTAAAATATGGCTTACAAGCTACTTAAGCTACTTAGCAACTAATAACTAATAAAAAGTAATTAATCACTAAATCAGAGGACTAGACATATTCCTAAGCAAACCAAACAGAAATAAATCATACATTTATTATTACTTTTCTAAATGTGTTTTAAAGGCTGTTAAATTTAAAAAAAATAATATAACCATGAACACTGAACAGTATTCGATGAGCGCATGTAGAATTACCATAATAATTTGTTGAGAAATTTGGTACGTAACAAAAATGTGTTTCTAATATAATGAGGCCTACAATTTATATCAATAATGTCTGTACAATAAGTGGAATCGACAACATTATTAAAAAATATATTGATTAATTATAGACAAAATAGACAGTATAAATTTCTCCTAATGTCTAAATATTTCATTTTGTAAAAAGATAAATTAATGTCTTAAGAGAAATGATGTCTATGTCGATAGTACCTATAATTAATGGTATTAATATTTTTTTCTGGACAAATTCAATTATTTTAATGTATTTACCATATAATATAGGGTTCAATAGTTCAATATTCTGGAACAATATTCTGCGAAAGTTCGATCTTACTACAGAATTGAACATAATTATAGCAAAACAGTGATGACGGAAATCTCGAGTGGTTCTTAAAATAAAACCAAGGTTTCGGAATGACTTTTGAACTAAATTGTCAAAGCTAAGTTTTTTATCTAAATTCATCCCCAAGTCCCTGCGTATGGGATTCATCCCGTTCATATAAAAATTTGCAATGTTAGGGTTATCAAAGCGAGCAAATAGAATTCGGCGAAACGTATTTGTATTTAATATAATTTATTTAAATTGCAAAAGGTCGAAAATATGTCTGTCTTTTTGCAAATCAACATAATCAGATACACTATTTATCACTTCATATAATTTTAAATCACCGGTATCCAAATAAATTTTATATGAAGCAAAACATTTTTACATGCCGTTCACAAATATAGTTCACCAATATACTAAATAACAGAGGGTCCACTTAGGATCCCTGAGGAGCTTCTGATGAGACTTCGACAATTTTTTATTTGAAATTATTTAATGCAACACTAAGTTCTACCAGATAAGTAACAGGATATCAGACTCAGACAACTTTATCGAACGCCTTAGGGAAATAGGTATCCACAGCACATATTGAGAAGCCGTCTTCTAAGTAATTAAAAATGTCTTGAACAAAAGGTACTAGTGAGCTCTTTTTATGAAATCCATGCTCAAAAATGGCTAGATGATTTCTAACTATAAAAAATTATTTTACCAAAAAGGAAAAGCAATTAAATCGGTATGTACTTAACTACATCACTATTATTATCACCAGATTTAAATACTGGTCCAATATATGCAATTTCAAAAAATTACCCAATAAAATATTGGTATAGGTCATTGTTATTGCTTACCGTCATCTCTTTCCAATGAGGAGATGAGGAGACACATTTTCTTTGAGCAATATATTAGCAATCTAATTATCAGTGCGTTGATTTGCCGTTTTATATAAATTAATGGAGACAATCTTTGCCACCGCGTGATGACCCCCCAACAAAACCATATGCCTCATACATCTTGAGATAATTAACACTCCACGCATTAAGTGCACCCTACAGAAATTCCCTAAAATAGCTTTCTTTCCCCCTTTGCGAACAACTTCCTCTTAAGTACCGTTTAATAGGATAATGTAACTTTAGTGTTTGTTGTGGCCTATTTTTGTTAACATATTTTTCAACCTATATATACAGAATACGAGAGGCTAAAGTTTATTAACAGCGGTAAATAAATTTCTAAGAGCAAAGCACTTTTGAATCTACAATTATATACACATTATTAGTTGCATTTATTTTGTATGCATGCTTACTTTTTATTATCGTTTATATATTGTTGTTTATTCAGTATACAGTCTTCGTGTACACCTCTCTCCAACATCACATCTATGATATAAATATTACTTCCGTTATCAAATATAATTAATTCTTCTTCTTCAATAAAAGTCATGAAAATCATTTTCAAGCTCAGCCCTACACAAAATAAGTAAGTATACTTCATTCAATATGTACTTATAGTTAACTGACCCCATATAAGATACCGGGCAGTTGCCACATGTAATTCTTCTACTACTTACGTACGTCTACTTTAAATATGACAATCACGTAAACATTTATTTTTATAGTTAAAAGCGGCAACGTCGATCCACGACCTCTCCAATAACGAATATTCAAGCGGTATATCTCTTTTTAACTTATTGGAATGACGCGCCGTCTGTGTTAGTTTGACAGTCCCTATGGACTCTCGGAACGTTCGGATCTCTTACAGTGGCGGGTTTGCGGGTATTACAGTGTGTAGTTTTTTCAAGTGGATTTTTGTCTCTCAATGTTTTGTAAATGAATTTTAAGTTGTTTGTAGTTTTGTGTGCTGTGTGAATATCATGTTTTTAAAATGTTTGAAATATTTTCTGATAATTGTGGTATATATGGTGAGGCAATATATGTTTTACGAGTATTAGTTGTATTGATTAGTGGTGGTGGAAAATTCGGTTTTTGTAAATTTTGTTTATTAGAGAAAAAGGAGAGTTATTATTTATTAAAATGTTTTTTGCTTTTTCTATGCATTCTTTTCTAAAAATGACATACGTTAGTTTTAATGATCTGCCTGCAGTACCAATTATTATAGTTTTTTATGGTTGTAAAGGATTTTTCAGTAGAAATTGGTATATCTACCAGACCATGTTGTTTTTGTATTCCATTTTGTTAATATTTTAGTTTTATTATTTATAAGAGTTAAGTCTAAGAAATTTATTGTATTTTCTGATTCGTTTTGATTCGATTTCGTTGTAAATTGTATTTTTGGATGGTAACTATTAAATTTATTTAGGATAGAATTTTCATGTGTTCAATAGGAAACGCAGTTATGCAATCAACATAACGTTTGAAAGTGGTATTTTATAGTTTATTGTTGGAATGATGGTCTTTTCTAAATCTTCTAGTACTAATTCTGCGATTGTGCTGGATATTGGTAAACCCATTGCACAGCCATATGTTTGTTTGTAATATGTATTATTGCCTTGAAAAAATGTGCAATTTAATGTGAGTTCTAAGGCATATAAGATCTCTTCTATTGGTAAAGAAGTATAATTTTTTATTTCGTTCCAACGTTTATTTGTTATATTTTTTACCAGGTCTATTGGTATATTGGTATATAGTGAAATTATATCTAAAGAGAAAAGTTTTTCTTGGTTATTCAATTTTATTGTATTAATAAATGTTTTGAATGTTCAAGAGTCCTTTACGTAATAGTTTGTTTTTCTAACAAGATTGTTTAGAATATTTGATAAAAATTTTGCTAAATTATAAAATGGACTTTGAACATATGAAACAATAGGTCTTAATGGGATATTTGGTTTATGTAGTTTTGGTAGACCATAAAATTTAAGGGGAAGAGAATTAATAATTTTTAAAGTATTAGCTTTTGTGATATATTTTTAGTTTCCCATTTTTTTATTAAATTATTATTTTCAGTTTGATATTTTTTTGTTGTGTTATTTCTCAATTGTTGATATGTTGTATTATCATTTAGCATATGATTATTTTTTTCTTTGTAATTGCTTGTGCTCATGATTACAGTTTTGTTTGATTTATCTGGTTTGAGAATAGTAATTTGAGGGTTAATTTTAAAAATTGTTGAGAATCCCTTATTTGTTTTTCTAATTTTTTTGTTGATTCATTTTTATTATTTAATTTATTTTTAAAATTATATACTACATTATTAATTTTGGATGAATTTAATTTTTTATAATATTTGGTTTAGCTTCTATTATATTTTCAATATTTGCTATTATATTTGGAATTGGTAAGTAATTTTTTTTGGTATTTATGCAAAAGTTTGGGCCTAGACTTAATATTTCATTAATGTTATTTGGGATTATTGTATTTGAAATATTTTCAACTCAATTTCCAAGGTTATTATTTTGTTCATTATTATTGTAATTTTGTTTTTGTTCCATTTTATAAATTTTTGTTTGTTGTTTCTTTTTATAATTCAGAAACTGTTTTCCATTTTTTTATTAAATTGATTTAAAAAATGTTTAATCAATTTTTGAGGAGTAACTGAAACCAATATTTGATAGATATTGTTTAGTTTCAGATTCAATGAATTTAAATATTTGGTGCAATCTGTTAATAATAGATTTATTAAAGAATAATTGAATGTACTTACCTTGCAATCGAATTTACTTTCTGCATTGTAGTTGTCGAATTTGTTTTGTATTTGATGTAGGATTTCATATCTCACCCAGGAATATATTTTTATCTTCTAATTTCTTTGCTATCTTTATATATTTTTGGAGGGTTTATTTTGGGATAGTAGCAATAAAACGACTGATTATATAATCGTTCGTCGTTTTATTGCTACTATGGCAGTTTTAATTAATTTTTAAGGTTATTTATTTTTTCTATCTCATTTTTGCCTATGTCAAATGTCATAAATAAAATACTCTTTTGAATAAGGCCCAAAAAAGGGATCGAAACGTCAAGTAATACAATGAGTCGTTTTATTACTACTATCCCAAGATAATTAAAAGATATATATTAAAAGATATATATATATATATATATATATATATATATATATATATATATATATATATATATATATATATATATATATATATATATATATATATATATATATATATATATATATAGATGATGATATAGAGAGATGACTCAGTTGTCGTCATTGAAAAACATACAATTATTATTATTGGGAACTCGAGTTCAATCTCAATTGCGCGGCGCATTCATCAATTCCTAGTATTATATAACATAATGAGGAAGCGAAAAATATAATATAAGGATACGCGAGATACACCAACTCTAGCATAGTATAGCCAGATTTCATTTACATCATCAGCTATAATTCGTTGTGTTATACATCTATCTCGTTATACCATCCTTGACTCGATCCGTGGCCCACATTTTTCTTCCAAACTGCATAATTATTTATCTGATAAGTTGCCGGTAGCGAGAATGATGGTTTTTAGCATTCCGGTACTTCAAAGAATTGAATATAGAAAGTACATTTTTCTTTTAAATTTAATTTCCCTTTGCCTGTAAAAGGGGTATCTTCTATGACACTCTTTGATTTCTAGAGACCTCCTTGGTAGTATCCATTTAATAATGTAACATTCACTTTTCGTTAGTTGACATAATTTAAATATTTGAGAGTATATTTTAGGTATATAGGTTCACAAATATGCGTTGCCTCTATCATTCGTGATTAGTACTCGTGACAGACAATCTATACCTTGATCTATGTCACAGATTGTTAATGATTTATTAGCTCATATTATTTGCGAACTAGTGCTATTTTTATTCTTTGATCTCTCTGTTCTGTTCTGTGACTACGGTACAACGAGACAAATGTCATACTGTTGCGTCCCGGTTCCGCCTTCTTGCAAGGATCCATCTTTTTCTTAGCGTGCTGGAGCAGCTGTCTCTTAATTTTTTCGAGTTTAAGTGCTCTTTCCTACTAAATCAAGTACTATATTACTTTACATGTTTGGAATTCTTGGGAAAGTCACTTTATGTATTTTCGTTATTTTGATAATCGACGCATACGGCTGAGGCCGTATGCCGTATTAAATAACTCTTAAAATGTGGTACCTCAGCCATATTTTTATACACCTGGTGCCCATGTTTTATGTTAGCCCTTTTCTGTGTTCTCTAGAACTTGCTGTACATTAGTTCCTAGTGTCAATTGAGAAGCATCTCGCCTAGGCCACTGTTCGTCAGACATCCTGAGTGAGTTATACGGGTATATAAGTAGCTATGTTCACTTAACCTCATTTTTTATCTGCAAACTGTGAAAGTACCTAAACTAAGTAGTCGTGGCCTTCAGGGCTTCTCTTCTTCTTTCTTTTGTGACCTCAAGTCTTTACTTCACAGTTTTTAACCTGGACCCTTTGGTTAATCATTTTCTGCAGTTGCACTGCACCCTAGACGGTGTCCTATCTGCTTGAACATCGGTACCTTGGTTTCGCATGGAGCATCTTGGACGTCGGCCTCGTGACCATATACCACCCACATTATAGGACTTAT
>CAXKVY010006006.1:0-25052 GCA_964058915.1 Tetropium fuscum
CATCTATGGTTATTTTCCGATGGTACTAACTTTATTGGGGAAACGGCCTGGAGTGCAGTATAATATTTGGGTATTAGTGGACAGTGTGTATGCAGTTTTTCTGTCAGGCCGGGGAAGCTGCTTTTGCTAATTACCCACTAAGGCCTTAATCATCATGAGTTAGAGGTATCTCGGTACTGCCACTTTCCAAACCCCTCGAATATTACCTTGTGATAAAATGTTATGTGGTAACTGATTATTTACAGGGGTTTGAGATCTTCCCGGCCAAGCTGCTGTATAGTTAGAATCTGAAATTTTAAATAAGTATAATGTTCCATAAATACACCAAACATAGACAAAACAATTTTATCTTATTTTTAGTCATTCTAAGACATAATATGTTATGCCACTATACAATTCAATTTGTCTTAGATATTGAATGAGGGAGGCAAGCAAGCTTTAAACAGCAGCCCTCTCAATCTACACCTGTTGAAGAGGAGATATATTACTTCACTTACTGGCTTTTTTTATATCCTTTGGTTCTATATCCTAAGCGCTCCTACTCTGTAGTTCTACCAATTGTACGAGTTTGTTGCTCTTTTCAGGGAATCAGGCTTACATCTTCTAATATTCAGAAATTCTGTAGACAGCCAGCTCTGCGAAATATCTGACTCCAATTCTATAGATATGCATGATCTAAAGATGACAAAAAGGATTCAATCTTCTATTGCAAATCTGCTCGTCTTATGGAATTCTTCTGATCTAGCTCTCTCTTTCCATGTAAATACACTTTACTGCGGCACGCTTTACCTATGAACACTTTACCGCGGCACACTTTACCTATGAACACTTTACCGCAGCGCACTTTACCAATGAACACTTTACCGCGGCACAAATATTTGATGTAACCAGAAGAAACCGTGGTGCCCGTTTTGCTGTGGTGCCCATTTGCAACCCTCACATTGAACAGGATGGGGGGGCCAACTCTTGGAATTTTAATTGCAGTCTGCCCCTGAATACTTCATATAAAATTTGCACTGCAATATTAAATAAATTAAATAACATTAAAGATAATATCCCTCCCGTCCCCAACTAAATTTTTTAGTTTAATTTATGTGCATTTAATATGCATTCATTCCCTGAAAGATAAAAACAAATGCCTTAAAAATTCACCTAGTTGGCTAACCGCCTGCAGCTGCATGTTCAGAAATATGTCCACTTACCATTGATTGCCTCTCCTCTCGTTCGGAACCTACCTGTAAATAATAAAAAATAAATTTTTAATAAACATTACGTGGGAAAGATCTTTTCAAATATATACCTTTAACCCCTATCCCTAGGTCCTTATCGTCTTTGGTCCCAGCTTCCGTCAACAATGATCCAAGAACCTCCATTTTTGTAAACAATTCACAAACAAAACTGAATCAAAAGAAAAACTAATTAATATTCATCACCCCAATTTTCTGAGAATACCATTTTTCTTTACAATGTTAAACACTTGAGAAGGTGTTCTAAGTTTTTTTATCTTGATTTAATTTTGTAGGAAATATTTTATTATTTATGCAGGCATTCATATAAAATGTTTATTTTAAATGTAGAAAGGTAGGTGTCTACCTATATTCAAAATAAAAATCTTTAGCAAATGTGAATGCCGGTATTAAGTAATAAAAGATTTCGTACAAAATTGAGACACAATAAATGGTCTTTCTTGAGATACTGCCTGACTAGAAGGAATGTGGAAACCTATAATTTCTTACCTATCATAAATCAATTGTGAGCAGTTGGTGTGGGCTCATCCCACGATGTCCTTTGGCACATGAATCATGGGGTGATATTTCTCTCAACAATTCCATCACTGAAGGCCATAGGCAGCACGGTTTCCATGCAACTCCAATATTACCTTATGGTAATATGTTATGCAGTAGGATTACTTTCACTGGTTTCATATCTTCTGAGTCTGAGCCAAGCTGCTGCATAATCAGAATTTAAAATTTAAAAAAGTATGAAGTTCAATAAACACAAGAAACAGACAAAACATTTTACAACATACTTTTTTAATTTAAATTTAAATTTCAATGATATAGAAAACCTGAGTAAAATCTACCTTTTAAAAAAATCATATTCAACTATGATCACTGCATTAAATTATATAAAATATTTGGTACAAAATTAAAACAACAATGGTCTTTTCTGAGATGCTGCCTTACCAGAAATAAGTTGGAAAACTATGATATCTTACCTATTATAAATTAATTGTCAGCAGATGGTGTGGCACCATGCCTCAATATCCTTGTGTTATCACCATCAGCAGATAATTTAAACTCGGCTCATCTATGGTTATTTTCCGATGGTACTAACTTCATTGGGGAAACGGCCTGGAGTGCAGTATAATATTTGGGTATTAGTGGACAGTGTGTATGCAGTTTTTCTGTCAGGCCGGGGAAGCTGCTTTAGCTAATTACCCACTAAGGCCTTAATCATCATGAGTTAGAGGTATCTCGGTACTGCCACTTTCCAAACCCCTCGAATATTACCTTGTGATAAAATGTTATGTGGTAACTGATTATTTACAGGGGTTTGAGATCTTCCCGGCCAAGCTGCTGTATAGTTAGAATCTGAAATTTTAAATAAGTATAATGTTCCATAAATACACCAAACATAGACAAAACAATTTTATCTTATTTTTAGTCATTCTAAGACATAATATGTTATGCCACTATACATTTCAATTTGTCTTAGATATTGAATGAGGGAGGCAAGCAAGCTTTAAACAGCAGCCCTCTCAATCTACACCTGATGAAGAGGAGATATATTACTTCACTTACTGGCTTTTTTTATATCCTTTGGTTCTATATCCTAAGCGCTCCTACTCTGTAGTTCTACCAATTGTACGAGTTTGTTGCTCTTTTCAGGGAATCAGGCTTACATCTTCTAATATTCAGAAATTCTGTAGACAGCCAGCTCTGCGAAATATCTGACTCCAATTCTTTAGATATGCATGATCTAAAGATGACAAAAAGGATTCAAACTTCTATTGCAAATCTGCTCGTCTTATGGAAATCTTCTGATCTAGCTCTCTCTTTCCATGTAAATACACTTTACTGCGGCACGCTTTACCTATGAACACTTTACCGCGGCACACTTTACCTATGAACACTTTACCGCAGCGCACTTTACCAATGAACACTTTACCGCGGCACAAATATTTGATGTAACCAGAAGAAACCGTGGTGCCCGTTTTGCTGTGGTGCCCATTTGCAACCCTCACATTGAACAGGATGGGGGGGCCAACTCTTGGAATTTTAATTGCAGTCTGCCCCTGAATACTTCATATAAAATTTGCACTGCAATATTAAATAAATTAAATAACATTAAAGATAATATCCCTCCCGTCCCCAACTAAATTTTTTAGTTTAATTTATGTGCATTTAATATGCATTCATTCCCTGAAAGATAAAAACAAATGCCTTAAAAATTCACCTAGTTGGCTAACCGCCTGCAGCTGCATGTTCAGAAATATGTCCACTTACCATTGATTGCCTCTCCTCTCGTTCGGAACCTACCTGTAAATAATAAAAAATAAATTTTTAATAAACATTACGTGGGAAAGATCTTTTCAAATATATACCTTTAACCCCTATCCCTAGGTCCTTATCGTCTTTGGTCCCAGCTTCCGTCAACAATGATCCAAGAACCTCCATTTTTGTAAACAATTCACAAACAAAACTGAATCAAAAGAAAAACTAATTAATATTCATCACCCCAATTTTCTGAGAATACCATTTTTCTTTACAATGTTAAACACTTGAGAAGGTGTTCTAAGTTTTTTTATCTTGATTTAATTTTGTAGGAAATATTTTATTATTTATGCAGGCATTCATATAAAATGTTTATTTTAAATGTAGAAAGGTAGGTGTCTACCTATATTCAAAATAAAAATCTTTAGCAAATGTGAATGCCGGTATTAAGTAATAAAAGATTTCGTACAAAATTGAGACACAATAAATGGTCTTTCTTGAGATACTGCCTGACTAGAAGGAATGTGGAAACCTATAATTTCTTACCTATCATAAATCAATTGTGAGCAGTTGGTGTGGGCTCATCCCACGATGTCCTTTGGCACATGAATCATGGGGTGATATTTCTCTCAACAATTCCATCACTGAAGGCCATAGGCAGCACGGTTTCCATGCAACTCCAATATTACCTTATGGTAATATGTTATGCAGTAGGATTACTTTCACTGGTTTCATATCTTCTGAGTCTGAGCCAAGCTGCTGCATAATCAGAATTTAAAATTTAAAAAAGTATGAAGTTCAATAAACACAAGAAACAGACAAAACATTTTACAACATACTTTTTTAATTTAAATTTAAATTTCAATGATATAGAAAACCTGAGTAAAATCTACCTTTTAAAAAAATCATATTCAACTATGATCACTGCATTAAATTATATAAAATATTTGGTACAAAATTAAAACAACAATGGTCTTTTCTGAGATGCTGCCTTACCAGAAATAAGTTGGAAAACTATGATATCTTACCTATTATAAATTAATTGTCAGCAGATGGTGTGGCACCATGCCTCAATATCCTTGTGTTATCACCATCAGCAGATAATTTAAACTCGGCTCATCTATGGTTATTTTCCGATGGTACTAACTTTATTGGGGAAATGGCCTGGAGTGCAGTATAATATTTGGGTATTAGTGGACAGTGTGTATGCAGTTTTTCTGTCAGGCCGGGGAAGCTGCTTTTGCTAATTACCCACTAAGGCCTTAATCATCATGAGTTAGAGGTATCTCGGTACTGCCACTTTCCAAACCCCTCGAATATTACCTTGTGATAAAATGTTATGTGGTAACTGATTATTTACAGGGGTTTGAGATCTTCCCGGCCAAGCTGCTGGCTGTATAGTTAGAATCTGAAATTTTAAATAAGTATAATGTTCCATAAATACACCAAACATAGACAAAACAATTTTATCTTATTTTTAGTCATTCTAAGACATAATATGTTATGCCACTATACATTTCAATTTGTCTTAGATATTGAATGAGGGAGGCAAGCAAGCTTTAAACAGCAGCCCTCTCAATCTACACCTGTTGAAGAGGAGATATATTACTTCACTTACTGGCTTTTTTTATATCCTTTGGTTCTATATCCTAAGCGCTCCTACTCTGTAGTTCTACCAATTGTACGAGTTTGTTGCTCTTTTCAGGGAATCAGGCTTACATCTTCTAATATTCAGAAATTCTGTAGACAGCCAGCTCTGCGAAATATCTGACTCCAATTCTATAGATATGCATGATCTAAAGATGACAAAAAGGATTCAAACTTCTATTGCAAATCTGCTCGTCTTATGGAATTCTTCTGATCTAGCTCTTTCCATGTAAATACACTTTATTGCGGCACACTTTACCCATGAACACTTTACCGCGGCACACTTTACCTATGAACACTTTACCGCAGCGCACTTTACCAATGAACACTTTACCGCGGCACAAATATTTGATGTAACCAGAAGAAACCGTGGTGCCCGTTTTGCTGTGGTGCCCATTTGCAACCCTCACATTGAACAGGATGGGGGGCCAACTCTTGCAATTTTAATTGCAGTCTGCCCGTGAATACTTCATATAAAATTAGCACTGCAATATTAAATAAATTAAATAACATTAAAGATAATATCCCTCCCGTCCCCAACTAAATTTTTTAGTTTAATTTATGTGCATTTAATATGCATTCATTCCCTGAAAGATAAAAACAAATGCCTTCAAAATTCACCTAGTTGGCTAACCGCCTGCAGCTGCATGTTCAGAAATATGTCCACTTACCATTGATTGCCTCTCCTCTCGTTCGGAACCTACCTGTAAATAATAAAAAATAAATTTTTAATAAACATTACGTGGGAAAGATCTTTTCAAATATATACCTTTAACCCCTATCCCTAGGTCCTTATCGTCTTTGGTCCCAGCTTCCGTCAACAATGATCCAAGAACCTCCATTTTTGTAAACAATTCACAAACAAAACTGAATCAAAAGAAAAACTAATTAATATTCATCACCCAAATTTTCTGAGAATACAATATTTCTTTACAATGTTAAACATTTGAGAAGGTGTTCTAAGTTTTTTTATCTTGATTTAATTTTGTAGGAAATATTTTATTATTTATGCAGGCATTCATATAAAATGTTTATTTTAAATGTAGAAAGGTAGGTGTCTACCTATATTCAAAATAAAAATCTTTAGCAAATGTGAATGCCGGTATTAAGTAATAAAAGATTTCGTACAAACTTGAGACACAATAAATGGTCTTTCTTGAGATACTGCCTGACTAGAAGGAATGTGGAAAACTATAATATCTTACCTATCATAAATCAATTGTGAGCAGTTGGTGTGGCCTCATCCCACGATGTCCTTTGGCACATGAATCATGGGGTGATATTTCTCTCAACAACTCCATCACTGAAGGCCATAGGCAGCACGGTTTCCATGCAACTCGAATATTGCCTTATGGTAATATGTTATGCAGTAGGATTACTTTCACTGGTTTCATATCTTCTGAGTCTAAGCCAAGCTGCTGCATAATCAGAATTTCAAATTTAAAAAAGTATGAAGTTCAATAAACACAAGAAACAGACAAAACATTTTACAACATACTTTTTTAATTTAAATTTAAATTTCAATGATATAGAAAACCTGAGTAAAATCTACCTTTTAAAAAAATCATATTCAACTATGATCACTGCATTAAATTATATAAAATATTTGGTACAAAATTAAAACAAGAATGGTCTTTTCTGAGATGCTGCCTTACCAGAAATAAGTTGGAAAACTATGATATCTTACCTATTATAAATTAATTGTCAGCAGATGGTGTGGCACCATGCCTCAATATCCTTGTGTTATCACCATCAGCAGATAATTTAAACTCGGCTCATCTATGGTTATTTTCCGATGGTACTAACTTTATTGGGGAAACGGCCTGGAGTGCAGTATAATATTTGGGTATTAGTGGACAGTGTGTATGCAGTTTTTCTGTCAGGCCGGGGAAGCTGCTTTTGCTAATTACCCACTAAGGCCTTAATCATCATGAGTTAGAGGTATCTCGGTACTGCCACTTTCCAAACCCCTCGAATATTACCTTGTGATAAAATGTTATGTGGTAACTGATTATTTACAGGGGTTTGAGATCTTCCCGGCCAAGCTGCTGTATAGTTAGAATCTGAAATTTTAAATAAGTATAATGTTCCATAAATACACCAAACATAGACAAAACAATTTTATCTTATTTTTAGTCATTCTAAGACATAATATGTTATGCCACTATACATTTCAATTTGTCTTAGATATTGAATGAGGGAGGCAAGCAAGCTTTAAACAGCAGCCCTCTCAATCTACACCTGTTGAAGAGGAGATATATTACTTCACTTACTGGCTTTTTTTATATCCTTTGGTTCTATATCCTAAGCGCTCCTACTCTGTAGTTCTACCAATTGTACGAGTTTGTTGCTCTTTTCAGGGAATCAGGCTTACATCTTCTAATATTCAGAAATTCTGTAGACAGCCAGCTCTGCGAAATATCTGACTCCAATTCTATAGATATGCATGATCTAAAGATGACAAAAAGGATTCAAACTTCTATTGCAAATCTGCTCGTCTTATGGAATTCTTCTGATCTAGCTCTCTCTTTCCATGTAAATACACTTTACTGCGGCACGCTTTACCTATGAACACTTTACCGCGGCACACTTTACCTATGAACACTTTACCGCAGCGCACTTTACCAATGAACACTTTACCGCGGCACAAATATTTGATGTAACCAGAAGAAACCGTGGTGCCCGTTTTGCTGTGGTGCCCATTTGCAACCCTCACATTGAACAGGATGGGGGGGCCAACTCTTGGAATTTTAATTGCAGTCTGCCCCTGAATACTTCATATAAAATTTGCACTGCAATATTAAATAAATTAAATAACATTAAAGATAATATCCCTCCCGTCCCCAACTAAATTTTTTAGTTTAATTTATGTGCATTTAATATGCATTCATTCCCTGAAAGATAAAAACAAATGCCTTAAAAATTCACCTAGTTGGCTAACCGCCTGCAGCTGCATGTTCAGAAATATGTCCACTTACCATTGATTGCCTCTCCTCTCGTTCGGAACCTACCTGTAAATAATAAAAAATAAATTTTTAATAAACATTACGTGGGAAAGATCTTTTCAAATATATACCTTTAACCCCTATCCCTAGGTCCTTATCGTCTTTGGTCCCAGCTTCCGTCAACAATGATCCAAGAACCTCCATTTTTGTAAACAATTCACAAACAAAACTGAATCAAAAGAAAAACTAATTAATATTCATCACCCCAATTTTCTGAGAATACCATTTTTCTTTACAATGTTAAACATTTGAGAAGGTGTTCTAAGTTTTTTTATCTTGATTTAATTTTGTAGGAAATATTTTATTATTTATGCAGGCATTCATATAAAATGTTTATTTTAAATGTAGAAAGGTAGGTGTCTACCTATATTCAAAATAAAAATCTTTAGCAAATGTGAATGCCGGTATTAAGTAATAAAAGATTTCGTACAAAATTGAGACACAATAAATGGTCTTTCTTGAGATACTGCCTGACTAGAAGGAATGTGGAAAACTATAATTTCTTACCTATCATAAATCAATTGTGAGCAGTTGGTGTGGCCTCATCCCACGATGTCCTTTGGCACATGAATCATGGGGTGATATTTCTCTCAACAACTCCATCACTGAAGGCCATAGGCAGCACGGTTTCCATGCAACTCCAATATTACCTTATGGTAATATGTTATGCAGTAGGATTACTTTCACTGGTTTCATATCTTCTGAGTCTGAGCCAAGCTGCTGCATAATCAGAATTTCAAATTTAAAAAAGTATGAAGTTCAATAAACACAAGAAACAGACAAAACATTTTACAACATACTTTTTTAATTTAAATTTAAATTTCAATGATATAGAAAACCTGAGTAAAATCTACCTTTTAAAAAAATCATATTCAACTATGATCACTGCATTAAATTATATAAAATATTTGGTACAAAATTAAAACAACAATGGTCTTTTCTGAGATGCTGCCTTACCAGAAATAAGTTGGAAAACTATGATATCTTACCTATTATAAATTAATTGTCAGCAGATGGTGTGGCACCATGCCTCAATATCCTTGTGTTATCACCATCAGCAGATAATTTAAACTCGGCTCATCTATGGTTATTTTCCGATGGTACTAACTTTATTGGGGAAACGGCCTGGAGTGCAGTATAATATTTGGGTATTAGTGGACAGTGTGTATGCAGTTTTTCTGTCAGGCCGGGGAAGCTGCTTTTGCTAATTACCCACTAAGGCCTTAATCATCATGAGTTAGAGGTATCTCGGTACTGCCACTTTCCAAACCCCTCGAATATTACCTTGTGATAAAATGTTATGTGGTAACTGATTATTTACAGGGGTTTGAGATCTTCCCGGCCAAGCTGCTGTATAGTTAGAATCTGAAATTTTAAATAAGTATAATGTTCCATAAATACACCAAACATAGACAAAACAATTTTATCTTATTTTTAGTCATTCTAAGACATAATATGTTATGCCACTATACATTTCAATTTGTCTTAGATATTGAATGAGGGAGGCAAGCAAGCTTTAAACAGCAGCCCTCTCAATCTACACCTGTTGAAGAGGAGATATATTACTTCACTTACTGGCTTTTTTTATATCCTTTGGTTCTATATCCTAAGCGCTCCTACTCTGTAGTTCTACCAATTGTACGAGTTTGTTGCTCTTTTCAGGGAATCAGGCTTACATCTTCTAATATTCAGAAATTCTGTAGACAGCCAGCTCTGCGAAATATCTGACTCCAATTCTATAGATATGCATGATCTAAAGATGACAAAAAGGATTCAATCTTCTATTGCAAATCTGCTCGTCTTATGGAATTCTTCTGATCTAGCTCTCTCTTTCCATGTAAATACACTTTACTGCGGCACGCTTTACCTATGAACACTTTACCGCGGCACACTTTACCTATGAACACTTTACCGCAGCGCACTTTACCAATGAACACTTTACCGCGGCACAAATATTTGATGTAACCAGAAGAAACCGTGGTGCCCGTTTTGCTGTGGTGCCCATTTGCAACCCTCACATTGAACAGGATGGGGGGGCCAACTCTTGGAATTTTAATTGCAGTCTGCCCCTGAATACTTCATATAAAATTTGCACTGCAATATTAAATAAATTAAATAACATTAAAGATAATATCCCTCCCGTCCCCAACTAAATTTTTTAGTTTAATTTATGTGCATTTAATATGCATTCATTCCCTGAAAGATAAAAACAAATGCCTTAAAAATTCACCTAGTTGGCTAACCGCCTGCAGCTGCATGTTCAGAAATATGTCCACTTACCATTGATTGCCTCTCCTCTCGTTCGGAACCTACCTGTAAATAATAAAAAATAAATTTTTAATAAACATTACGTGGGAAAGATCTTTTCAAATATATACCTTTAACCCCTATCCCTAGGTCCTTATCGTCTTTGGTCCCAGCTTCCGTCAACAATGATCCAAGAACCTCCATTTTTGTAAACAATTCACAAACAAAACTGAATCAAAAGAAAAACTAATTAATATTCATCACCCCAATTTTCTGAGAATACCATTTTTCTTTACAATGTTAAACACTTGAGAAGGTGTTCTAAGTTTTTTTATCTTGATTTAATTTTGTAGGAAATATTTTATTATTTATGCAGGCATTCATATAAAATGTTTATTTTAAATGTAGAAAGGTAGGTGTCTACCTATATTCAAAATAAAAATCTTTAGCAAATGTGAATGCCGGTATTAAGTAATAAAAGATTTCGTACAAAATTGAGACACAATAAATGGTCTTTCTTGAGATACTGCCTGACTAGAAGGAATGTGGAAACCTATAATTTCTTACCTATCATAAATCAATTGTGAGCAGTTGGTGTGGGCTCATCCCACGATGTCCTTTGGCACATGAATCATGGGGTGATATTTCTCTCAACAATTCCATCACTGAAGGCCATAGGCAGCACGGTTTCCATGCAACTCCAATATTACCTTATGGTAATATGTTATGCAGTAGGATTACTTTCACTGGTTTCATATCTTCTGAGTCTGAGCCAAGCTGCTGCATAATCAGAATTTAAAATTTAAAAAAGTATGAAGTTCAATAAACACAAGAAACAGACAAAACATTTTACAACATACTTTTTTAATTTAAATTTAAATTTCAATGATATAGAAAACCTGAGTAAAATCTACCTTTTAAAAAAATCATATTCAACTATGATCACTGCATTAAATTATATAAAATATTTGGTACAAAATTAAAACAACAATGGTCTTTTCTGAGATGCTGCCTTACCAGAAATAAGTTGGAAAACTATGATATCTTACCTATTATAAATTAATTGTCAGCAGATGGTGTGGCACCATGCCTCAATATCCTTGTGTTATCACCATCAGCAGATAATTTAAACTCGGCTCATCTATGGTTATTTTCCGATGGTACTAACTTCATTGGGGAAACGGCCTGGAGTGCAGTATAATATTTGGGTATTAGTGGACAGTGTGTATGCAGTTTTTCTGTCAGGCCGGGGAAGCTGCTTTAGCTAATTACCCACTAAGGCCTTAATCATCATGAGTTAGAGGTATCTCGGTACTGCCACTTTCCAAACCCCTCGAATATTACCTTGTGATAAAATGTTATGTGGTAACTGATTATTTACAGGGGTTTGAGATCTTCCCGGCCAAGCTGCTGTATAGTTAGAATCTGAAATTTTAAATAAGTATAATGTTCCATAAATACACCAAACATAGACAAAACAATTTTATCTTATTTTTAGTCATTCTAAGACATAATATGTTATGCCACTATACATTTCAATTTGTCTTAGATATTGAATGAGGGAGGCAAGCAAGCTTTAAACAGCAGCCCTCTCAATCTACACCTGATGAAGAGGAGATATATTACTTCACTTACTGGCTTTTTTTATATCCTTTGGTTCTATATCCTAAGCGCTCCTACTCTGTAGTTCTACCAATTGTACGAGTTTGTTGCTCTTTTCAGGGAATCAGGCTTACATCTTCTAATATTCAGAAATTCTGTAGACAGCCAGCTCTGCGAAATATCTGACTCCAATTCTTTAGATATGCATGATCTAAAGATGACAAAAAGGATTCAAACTTCTATTGCAAATCTGCTCGTCTTATGGAAATCTTCTGATCTAGCTCTCTCTTTCCATGTAAATACACTTTACTGCGGCACGCTTTACCTATGAACACTTTACCGCGGCACACTTTACCTATGAACACTTTACCGCAGCGCACTTTACCAATGAACACTTTACCGCGGCACAAATATTTGATGTAACCAGAAGAAACCGTGGTGCCCGTTTTGCTGTGGTGCCCATTTGCAACCCTCACATTGAACAGGATGGGGGGGCCAACTCTTGGAATTTTAATTGCAGTCTGCCCCTGAATACTTCATATAAAATTTGCACTGCAATATTAAATAAATTAAATAACATTAAAGATAATATCCCTCCCGTCCCCAACTAAATTTTTTAGTTTAATTTATGTGCATTTAATATGCATTCATTCCCTGAAAGATAAAAACAAATGCCTTAAAAATTCACCTAGTTGGCTAACCGCCTGCAGCTGCATGTTCAGAAATATGTCCACTTACCATTGATTGCCTCTCCTCTCGTTCGGAACCTACCTGTAAATAATAAAAAATAAATTTTTAATAAACATTACGTGGGAAAGATCTTTTCAAATATATACCTTTAACCCCTATCCCTAGGTCCTTATCGTCTTTGGTCCCAGCTTCCGTCAACAATGATCCAAGAACCTCCATTTTTGTAAACAATTCACAAACAAAACTGAATCAAAAGAAAAACTAATTAATATTCATCACCCCAATTTTCTGAGAATACCATTTTTCTTTACAATGTTAAACACTTGAGAAGGTGTTCTAAGTTTTTTTATCTTGATTTAATTTTGTAGGAAATATTTTATTATTTATGCAGGCATTCATATAAAATGTTTATTTTAAATGTAGAAAGGTAGGTGTCTACCTATATTCAAAATAAAAATCTTTAGCAAATGTGAATGCCGGTATTAAGTAATAAAAGATTTCGTACAAAATTGAGACACAATAAATGGTCTTTCTTGAGATACTGCCTGACTAGAAGGAATGTGGAAACCTATAATTTCTTACCTATCATAAATCAATTGTGAGCAGTTGGTGTGGGCTCATCCCACGATGTCCTTTGGCACATGAATCATGGGGTGATATTTCTCTCAACAATTCCATCACTGAAGGCCATAGGCAGCACGGTTTCCATGCAACTCCAATATTACCTTATGGTAATATGTTATGCAGTAGGATTACTTTCACTGGTTTCATATCTTCTGAGTCTGAGCCAAGCTGCTGCATAATCAGAATTTAAAATTTAAAAAAGTATGAAGTTCAATAAACACAAGAAACAGACAAAACATTTTACAACATACTTTTTTAATTTAAATTTAAATTTCAATGATATAGAAAACCTGAGTAAAATCTACCTTTTAAAAAAATCATATTCAACTATGATCACTGCATTAAATTATATAAAATATTTGGTACAAAATTAAAACAACAATGGTCTTTTCTGAGATGCTGCCTTACCAGAAATAAGTTGGAAAACTATGATATCTTACCTATTATAAATTAATTGTCAGCAGATGGTGTGGCACCATGCCTCAATATCCTTGTGTTATCACCATCAGCAGATAATTTAAACTCGGCTCATCTATGGTTATTTTCCGATGGTACTAACTTTATTGGGGAAATGGCCTGGAGTGCAGTATAATATTTGGGTATTAGTGGACAGTGTGTATGCAGTTTTTCTGTCAGGCCGGGGAAGCTGCTTTTGCTAATTACCCACTAAGGCCTTAATCATCATGAGTTAGAGGTATCTCGGTACTGCCACTTTCCAAACCCCTCGAATATTACCTTGTGATAAAATGTTATGTGGTAACTGATTATTTACAGGGGTTTGAGATCTTCCCGGCCAAGCTGCTGGCTGTATAGTTAGAATCTGAAATTTTAAATAAGTATAATGTTCCATAAATACACCAAACATAGACAAAACAATTTTATCTTATTTTTAGTCATTCTAAGACATAATATGTTATGCCACTATACATTTCAATTTGTCTTAGATATTGAATGAGGGAGGCAAGCAAGCTTTAAACAGCAGCCCTCTCAATCTACACCTGTTGAAGAGGAGATATATTACTTCACTTACTGGCTTTTTTTATATCCTTTGGTTCTATATCCTAAGCGCTCCTACTCTGTAGTTCTACCAATTGTACGAGTTTGTTGCTCTTTTCAGGGAATCAGGCTTACATCTTCTAATATTCAGAAATTCTGTAGACAGCCAGCTCTGCGAAATATCTGACTCCAATTCTATAGATATGCATGATCTAAAGATGACAAAAAGGATTCAAACTTCTATTGCAAATCTGCTCGTCTTATGGAATTCTTCTGATCTAGCTCTTTCCATGTAAATACACTTTATTGCGGCACACTTTACCCATGAACACTTTACCGCGGCACACTTTACCTATGAACACTTTACCGCAGCGCACTTTACCAATGAACACTTTACCGCGGCACAAATATTTGATGTAACCAGAAGAAACCGTGGTGCCCGTTTTGCTGTGGTGCCCATTTGCAACCCTCACATTGAACAGGATGGGGGGCCAACTCTTGCAATTTTAATTGCAGTCTGCCCGTGAATACTTCATATAAAATTAGCACTGCAATATTAAATAAATTAAATAACATTAAAGATAATATCCCTCCCGTCCCCAACTAAATTTTTTAGTTTAATTTATGTGCATTTAATATGCATTCATTCCCTGAAAGATAAAAACAAATGCCTTCAAAATTCACCTAGTTGGCTAACCGCCTGCAGCTGCATGTTCAGAAATATGTCCACTTACCATTGATTGCCTCTCCTCTCGTTCGGAACCTACCTGTAAATAATAAAAAATAAATTTTTAATAAACATTACGTGGGAAAGATCTTTTCAAATATATACCTTTAACCCCTATCCCTAGGTCCTTATCGTCTTTGGTCCCAGCTTCCGTCAACAATGATCCAAGAACCTCCATTTTTGTAAACAATTCACAAACAAAACTGAATCAAAAGAAAAACTAATTAATATTCATCACCCAAATTTTCTGAGAATACAATATTTCTTTACAATGTTAAACATTTGAGAAGGTGTTCTAAGTTTTTTTATCTTGATTTAATTTTGTAGGAAATATTTTATTATTTATGCAGGCATTCATATAAAATGTTTATTTTAAATGTAGAAAGGTAGGTGTCTACCTATATTCAAAATAAAAATCTTTAGCAAATGTGAATGCCGGTATTAAGTAATAAAAGATTTCGTACAAACTTGAGACACAATAAATGGTCTTTCTTGAGATACTGCCTGACTAGAAGGAATGTGGAAAACTATAATATCTTACCTATCATAAATCAATTGTGAGCAGTTGGTGTGGCCTCATCCCACGATGTCCTTTGGCACATGAATCATGGGGTGATATTTCTCTCAACAACTCCATCACTGAAGGCCATAGGCAGCACGGTTTCCATGCAACTCGAATATTGCCTTATGGTAATATGTTATGCAGTAGGATTACTTTCACTGGTTTCATATCTTCTGAGTCTAAGCCAAGCTGCTGCATAATCAGAATTTCAAATTTAAAAAAGTATGAAGTTCAATAAACACAAGAAACAGACAAAACATTTTACAACATACTTTTTTAATTTAAATTTAAATTTCAATGATATAGAAAACCTGAGTAAAATCTACCTTTTAAAAAAATCATATTCAACTATGATCACTGCATTAAATTATATAAAATATTTGGTACAAAATTAAAACAAGAATGGTCTTTTCTGAGATGCTGCCTTACCAGAAATAAGTTGGAAAACTATGATATCTTACCTATTATAAATTAATTGTCAGCAGATGGTGTGGCACCATGCCTCAATATCCTTGTGTTATCACCATCAGCAGATAATTTAAACTCGGCTCATCTATGGTTATTTTCCGATGGTACTAACTTTATTGGGGAAACGGCCTGGAGTGCAGTATAATATTTGGGTATTAGTGGACAGTGTGTATGCAGTTTTTCTGTCAGGCCGGGGAAGCTGCTTTTGCTAATTACCCACTAAGGCCTTAATCATCATGAGTTAGAGGTATCTCGGTACTGCCACTTTCCAAACCCCTCGAATATTACCTTGTGATAAAATGTTATGTGGTAACTGATTATTTACAGGGGTTTGAGATCTTCCCGGCCAAGCTGCTGTATAGTTAGAATCTGAAATTTTAAATAAGTATAATGTTCCATAAATACACCAAACATAGACAAAACAATTTTATCTTATTTTTAGTCATTCTAAGACATAATATGTTATGCCACTATACATTTCAATTTGTCTTAGATATTGAATGAGGGAGGCAAGCAAGCTTTAAACAGCAGCCCTCTCAATCTACACCTGTTGAAGAGGAGATATATTACTTCACTTACTGGCTTTTTTTATATCCTTTGGTTCTATATCCTAAGCGCTCCTACTCTGTAGTTCTACCAATTGTACGAGTTTGTTGCTCTTTTCAGGGAATCAGGCTTACATCTTCTAATATTCAGAAATTCTGTAGACAGCCAGCTCTGCGAAATATCTGACTCCAATTCTATAGATATGCATGATCTAAAGATGACAAAAAGGATTCAAACTTCTATTGCAAATCTGCTCGTCTTATGGAATTCTTCTGATCTAGCTCTCTCTTTCCATGTAAATACACTTTACTGCGGCACGCTTTACCTATGAACACTTTACCGCGGCACACTTTACCTATGAACACTTTACCGCAGCGCACTTTACCAATGAACACTTTACCGCGGCACAAATATTTGATGTAACCAGAAGAAACCGTGGTGCCCGTTTTGCTGTGGTGCCCATTTGCAACCCTCACATTGAACAGGATGGGGGGGCCAACTCTTGGAATTTTAATTGCAGTCTGCCCCTGAATACTTCATATAAAATTTGCACTGCAATATTAAATAAATTAAATAACATTAAAGATAATATCCCTCCCGTCCCCAACTAAATTTTTTAGTTTAATTTATGTGCATTTAATATGCATTCATTCCCTGAAAGATAAAAACAAATGCCTTAAAAATTCACCTAGTTGGCTAACCGCCTGCAGCTGCATGTTCAGAAATATGTCCACTTACCATTGATTGCCTCTCCTCTCGTTCGGAACCTACCTGTAAATAATAAAAAATAAATTTTTAATAAACATTACGTGGGAAAGATCTTTTCAAATATATACCTTTAACCCCTATCCCTAGGTCCTTATCGTCTTTGGTCCCAGCTTCCGTCAACAATGATCCAAGAACCTCCATTTTTGTAAACAATTCACAAACAAAACTGAATCAAAAGAAAAACTAATTAATATTCATCACCCCAATTTTCTGAGAATACCATTTTTCTTTACAATGTTAAACATTTGAGAAGGTGTTCTAAGTTTTTTTATCTTGATTTAATTTTGTAGGAAATATTTTATTATTTATGCAGGCATTCATATAAAATGTTTATTTTAAATGTAGAAAGGTAGGTGTCTACCTATATTCAAAATAAAAATCTTTAGCAAATGTGAATGCCGGTATTAAGTAATAAAAGATTTCGTACAAAATTGAGACACAATAAATGGTCTTTCTTGAGATACTGCCTGACTAGAAGGAATGTGGAAAACTATAATTTCTTACCTATCATAAATCAATTGTGAGCAGTTGGTGTGGCCTCATCCCACGATGTCCTTTGGCACATGAATCATGGGGTGATATTTCTCTCAACAACTCCATCACTGAAGGCCATAGGCAGCACGGTTTCCATGCAACTCCAATATTACCTTATGGTAATATGTTATGCAGTAGGATTACTTTCACTGGTTTCATATCTTCTGAGTCTGAGCCAAGCTGCTGCATAATCAGAATTTCAAATTTAAAAAAGTATGAAGTTCAATAAACACAAGAAACAGACAAAACATTTTACAACATACTTTTTTAATTTAAATTTAAATTTCAATGATATAGAAAACCTGAGTAAAATCTACCTTTTAAAAAAATCATATTCAACTATGATCACTGCATTAAATTATATAAAATATTTGGTACAAAATTAAAACAACAATGGTCTTTTCTGAGATGCTGCCTTACCAGAAATAAGTTGGAAAACTATGATATCTTACCTATTATAAATTAATTGTCAGCAGATGGTGTGGCACCATGCCTCAATATCCTTGTGTTATCACCATCAGCAGATAATTTAAACTCGGCTCATCTATGGTTATTTTCCGATGGTACTAACTTTATTGGGGAAACGGCCTGGAGTGCAGTATAATATTTGGGTATTAGTGGACAGTGTGTATGCAGTTTTTCTGTCAGGCCGGGGAAGCTGCTTTTGCTAATTACCCACTAAGGCCTTAATCATCATGAGTTAGAGGTATCTCGGTACTGCCACTTTCCAAACCCCTCGAATATTACCTTGTGATAAAATGTTATGTGGTAACTGATTATTTACAGGGGTTTGAGATCTTCCCGGCCAAGCTGCTGTATAGTTAGAATCTGAAATTTTAAATAAGTATAATGTTCCATAAATACACCAAACATAGACAAAACAATTTTATCTTATTTTTAGTCATTCTAAGACATAATATGTTATGCCACTATACATTTCAATTTGTCTTAGATATTGAATGAGGGAGGCAAGCAAGCTTTAAACAGCAGCCCTCTCAATCTACACCTGTTGAAGAGGAGATATATTACTTCACTTACTGGCTTTTTTTATATCCTTTGGTTCTATATCCTAAGCGCTCCTACTCTGTAGTTCTACCAATTGTACGAGTTTGTTGCTCTTTTCAGGGAATCAGGCTTACATCTTCTAATATTCAGAAATTCTGTAGACAGCCAGCTCTGCGAAATATCTGACTCCAATTCTATAGATATGCATGATCTAAAGATGACAAAAAGGATTCAATCTTCTATTGCAAATCTGCTCGTCTTATGGAATTCTTCTGATCTAGCTCTCTCTTTCCATGTAAATACACTTTACTGCGGCACGCTTTACCTATGAACACTTTACCGCGGCACACTTTACCTATGAACACTTTACCGCAGCGCACTTTACCAATGAACACTTTACCGCGGCACAAATATTTGATGTAACCAGAAGAAACCGTGGTGCCCGTTTTGCTGTGGTGCCCATTTGCAACCCTCACATTGAACAGGATGGGGGGGCCAACTCTTGGAATTTTAATTGCAGTCTGCCCCTGAATACTTCATATAAAATTTGCACTGCAATATTAAATAAATTAAATAACATTAAAGATAATATCCCTCCCGTCCCCAACTAAATTTTTTAGTTTAATTTATGTGCATTTAATATGCATTCATTCCCTGAAAGATAAAAACAAATGCCTTAAAAATTCACCTAGTTGGCTAACCGCCTGCAGCTGCATGTTCAGAAATATGTCCACTTACCATTGATTGCCTCTCCTCTCGTTCGGAACCTACCTGTAAATAATAAAAAATAAATTTTTAATAAACATTACGTGGGAAAGATCTTTTCAAATATATACCTTTAACCCCTATCCCTAGGTCCTTATCGTCTTTGGTCCCAGCTTCCGTCAACAATGATCCAAGAACCTCCATTTTTGTAAACAATTCACAAACAAAACTGAATCAAAAGAAAAACTAATTAATATTCATCACCCCAATTTTCTGAGAATACCATTTTTCTTTACAATGTTAAACACTTGAGAAGGTGTTCTAAGTTTTTTTATCTTGATTTAATTTTGTAGGAAATATTTTATTATTTATGCAGGCATTCATATAAAATGTTTATTTTAAATGTAGAAAGGTAGGTGTCTACCTATATTCAAAATAAAAATCTTTAGCAAATGTGAATGCCGGTATTAAGTAATAAAAGATTTCGTACAAAATTGAGACACAATAAATGGTCTTTCTTGAGATACTGCCTGACTAGAAGGAATGTGGAAACCTATAATTTCTTACCTATCATAAATCAATTGTGAGCAGTTGGTGTGGGCTCATCCCACGATGTCCTTTGGCACATGAATCATGGGGTGATATTTCTCTCAACAATTCCATCACTGAAGGCCATAGGCAGCACGGTTTCCATGCAACTCCAATATTACCTTATGGTAATATGTTATGCAGTAGGATTACTTTCACTGGTTTCATATCTTCTGAGTCTGAGCCAAGCTGCTGCATAATCAGAATTTAAAATTTAAAAAAGTATGAAGTTCAATAAACACAAGAAACAGACAAAACATTTTACAACATACTTTTTTAATTTAAATTTAAATTTCAATGATATAGAAAACCTGAGTAAAATCTACCTTTTAAAAAAATCATATTCAACTATGATCACTGCATTAAATTATATAAAATATTTGGTACAAAATTAAAACAACAATGGTCTTTTCTGAGATGCTGCCTTACCAGAAATAAGTTGGAAAACTATGATATCTTACCTATTATAAATTAATTGTCAGCAGATGGTGTGGCACCATGCCTCAATATCCTTGTGTTATCACCATCAGCAGATAATTTAAACTCGGCTCATCTATGGTTATTTTCCGATGGTACTAACTTCATTGGGGAAACGGCCTGGAGTGCAGTATAATATTTGGGTATTAGTGGACAGTGTGTATGCAGTTTTTCTGTCAGGCCGGGGAAGCTGCTTTAGCTAATTACCCACTAAGGCCTTAATCATCATGAGTTAGAGGTATCTCGGTACTGCCACTTTCCAAACCCCTCGAATATTACCTTGTGATAAAATGTTATGTGGTAACTGATTATTTACAGGGGTTTGAGATCTTCCCGGCCAAGCTGCTGTATAGTTAGAATCTGAAATTTTAAATAAGTATAATGTTCCATAAATACACCAAACATAGACAAAACAATTTTATCTTATTTTTAGTCATTCTAAGACATAATATGTTATGCCACTATACATTTCAATTTGTCTTAGATATTGAATGAGGGAGGCAAGCAAGCTTTAAACAGCAGCCCTCTCAATCTACACCTGATGAAGAGGAGATATATTACTTCACTTACTGGCTTTTTTTATATCCTTTGGTTCTATATCCTAAGCGCTCCTACTCTGTAGTTCTACCAATTGTACGAGTTTGTTGCTCTTTTCAGGGAATCAGGCTTACATCTTCTAATATTCAGAAATTCTGTAGACAGCCAGCTCTGCGAAATATCTGACTCCAATTCTTTAGATATGCATGATCTAAAGATGACAAAAAGGATTCAAACTTCTATTGCAAATCTGCTCGTCTTATGGAAATCTTCTGATCTAGCTCTCTCTTTCCATGTAAATACACTTTATTGCGGCACACTTTACCCATGAACACTTTACCGCGGCACACTTTACCTATGAACACTTTACCGCAGCGCACTTTACCAATGAACACTTTACCGCGGCACAAATATTTGATGTAACCAGAAGAAACCGTGGTGCCCGTTTTGCTGTGGTGCCCATTTGCAACCCTCACATTGAACAGGATGGGGGGCCAACTCTTGGAATTTTAATTGCAGTCTGCCAGTGAATACTTCATATAAAATTAGCACTGCAATATTAAATAAATTAAATAACATTAAAGATAATATCCCTCCCGTCCCCAACTAAATTTTTTAGTTTAATTTATGTGCATTTAATATGCATTCATTCCCTGAAAGATAAAAACAAATGCCTTCAAAATTCACCTAGTTGGCTAACCGCCTGCAGCTGCATGTTCAGAAATATGTCCACTTACCATTGATTGCCTCTCCTCTCGTTCGGAACCTACCTGTAAATAATAAAAAATAAATTTTTAATAAACATTACGTGGGAAAGATCTTTTCAAATATATACCTTTAACCCCTATCCCTAGGTCCTTATCGTCTTTGGTCCCAGCTTCCGTCAACAATGATCCAAGAACCTCCATTTTTGTAAACAATTCACAAACAAAACTGAATCAAAAGAAAAACTAATTAATATTCATCACCCAAATTTTCTGAGAATACAATATTTCTTTACAATGTTAAACATTTGAGAAGGTGTTCTAAGTTTTTTTATCTTGATTTAATTTTGTAGGAAATATTTTATTATTTATGCAGGCATTCATATAAAATGTTTATTTTAAATGTAGAAAGGTAGGTGTCTACCTATATTCAAAATAAAAATCTTTAGCAAATGTGAATGCCGGTATTAAGTAATAAAAGATTTCGTACAAACTTGAGACACAATAAATGGTCTTTCTTGAGATACTGCCTGACTAGAAGGAATGTGGAAAACTATAATATCTTACCTATCATAAATCAATTGTGAGCAGTTGGTGTGGCCTCATCCCACGATGTCCTTTGGCACATGAATCATGGGGTGATATTTCTCTCAACAACTCCATCACTGAAGGCCATAGGCAGCACGGTTTCCATGCAACTCGAATATTGCCTTATGGTAATATGTTATGCAGTAGGATTACTTTCACTGGTTTCATATCTTCTGAGTCTGAGCCAAGCTGCTGCATAATCAGAATTTCAAATTTAAAAAAGTATGAAGTTCAATAAACACAAGAAACAGACAAAACATTTTACAACATACTTTTTTAATTTAAATTTAAATTTCAATGATATAGAAAACCTGAGTAAAATCTACCTTTTAAAAAAATCATATTCAACTATGATCACTGCATTAAATTATATAAAATATTTGGTACAAAATTAAGACAAGAATGGTCTTTTCTGAGATGCTGCCTTACCAGAAATAAGTTGGAAAACTATGATATCTTACCTATTATAAATTAATTGTCAGCAGATGGTGTGGCACCATGCCTCAATATCCTTGTGTTATCACCATCAGCAGATAATTTAAACTCGGCTCATCTATGGTTATTTTCCGATGGTACTAACTTTATTGGGGAAACGGCCTGGAGTGCAGTATAATATTTGGGTATTAGTGGACAGTGTGTATGCAGTTTTTCTGTCAGGCCGGGGAAGCTGCTTTTGCTAATTACCCACTAAGGCCTTAATCATCATGAGTTAGAGGTATCTCGGTACTGCCACTTTCCAAACCCCTCGAATATTACCTTGTGATAAAATGTTATGTGGTAACTGATTATTTACAGGGGTTTGAGATCTTCCCGGCCAAGCTGCTGTATAGTTAGAATCTGAAATTTTAAATAAGTATAATGTTCCATAAATACACCAAACATAGACAAAACAATTTTATCTTATTTTTAGTCATTCTAAGACATAATATGTTATGCCACTATACATTTCAATTTGTCTTAGATATTGAATGAGGGAGGCAAGCAAGCTTTAAACAGCAGCCCTCTCAATCTACACCTGTTGAAGAGGAGATATATTACTTCACTTACTGGCTTTTTTTATATCCTTTGGTTCTATATCCTAAGCGCTCCTACTCTGTAGTTCTACCAATTGTACGAGTTTGTTGCTCTTTTCAGGGAATCAGGCTTACATCTTCTAATATTCAGAAATTCTGTAGACAGCCAGCTCTGCGAAATATCTGACTCCAATTCTATAGATATGCATGATCTAAAGATGACAAAAAGGATTCAAACTTCTATTGCAAATCTGCTCGTCTTATGGAATTCTTCTGATCTAGCTCTCTCTTTCCATGTAAATACACTTTACTGCGGCACGCTTTACCTATGAACACTTTACCGCGGCACACTTTACCTATGAACACTTTACCGCAGCGCACTTTACCAATGAACACTTTACCGCGGCACAAATATTTGATGTAACCAGAAGAAACCGTGGTGCCCGTTTTGCTGTGGTGCCCATTTGCAACCCTCACATTGAACAGGATGGGGGGGCCAACTCTTGGAATTTTAATTGCAGTCTGCCCCTGAATACTTCATATAAAATTTGCACTGCAATATTAAATAAATTAAATAACATTAAAGATAATATCCCTCCCGTCCCCAACTAAATTTTTTAGTTTAATTTATGTGCATTTAATATGCATTCATTCCCTGAAAGATAAAAACAAATGCCTTAAAAATTCACCTAGTTGGCTAACCGCCTGCAGCTGCATGTTCAGAAATATGTCCACTTACCATTGATTGCCTCTCCTCTCGTTCGGAACCTACCTGTAAATAATAAAAAATAAATTTTTAATAAACATTACGTGGGAAAGATCTTTTCAAATATATACCTTTAACCCCTATCCCTAGGTCCTTATCGTCTTTGGTCCCAGCTTCCGTCAACAATGATCCAAGAACCTCCATTTTTGTAAACAATTCACAAACAAAACTGAATCAAAAGAAAAACTAATTAATATTCATCACCCCAATTTTCTGAGAATACAATTTTTCTTTACAATGTTAAACATTTGAGAAGGTGTTCTAAGTTTTTTTATCTTGATTTAATTTTGTAGGAAATATTTTATTATTTATGCAGGCATTCATATAAAATGTTTATTTTAAATGTAGAAAGGTATGTGTCTACCTATATTCAAAATAAAAATCTTTAGCAAATGTGAATGCCGGTATTAAGTAATAAAAGATTTCGTACAAAATTGAGACACAATAAATGGTCTTTCTTGAGATACTGCCTGACTAGAAGGAATGTGGAAAACTATAATTTCTTACCTATCATAAATCAATTGTGAGCAGTTGGTGTGGCCTCATCCCACGATGTCCTTTGGCACATGAATCATGGGGTGATATTTCTCTCAACAACTCCATCACTGAAGGCCATAGGCAGCACGGTTTCCATGCAACTCGAATATTGCCTTATGGTAATATGTTATGCAGTAGGATTACTTTCACTGGTTTCATATCTTCTGAGTCTGAGCCAAGCTGCTGCATAATCAGAATTTCAAATTTAAAAAAGTATGA
>CAXKVY010006007.1:0-22652 GCA_964058915.1 Tetropium fuscum
CAAACTCACTTAAGTATTCCAAGCAACCTAAATAATTACCATTGTGTGAATTAAATAGTTCTTCGGTGCTTCCTCTAAAGAACAATCCCCGACTAGCGAGAAATTTTACCGTTGCTACTATGCGCTTTAGAACTTCCCTCCAGTAATTCTTTTCTGTATCAAACTGTTTTTCTAGTTGTGAATCAATGCGGCCTATTTTTCCCCTAGATATTGCGACAAACATGGTTTTTCTGTGCAATAAAGAGTTTTCATGATCTGACAATCTTGCATTAATATTTTTCCAATCACACATGCCTCCACGACAAAGAGATGAATTATCAGGAGAAAATAATTTGCATATAAAACAATAAACCTTATTAGTAGTACCACTATATACAAGCCAATCACGTTTAACTTTTTCCCCATTGGCCAAGACTTTTGTAAAACAACTGGTTTGAAAAGTCCGTAACTTTTTAGCATCTTGGATTCCAGAAGAATTAACATCACCATATATTTTATCAGGACGGTTGGAAAGTATGTACTAGCGAAATTTTTCGGTTAGTTGATCAGGCCAAAGGGCTGGATCTATAGAATATGCTTCTGTATCAGAAATTAATTCTAAGTCTTCATTTATAATTTTCGGTGATGGTAATTTTAGTAATAGTAACGAAGCACTTTCGGACTCATAGTTTCGCAAACTATGTCAGTGTCAGATGGAACACTATGCGACGGTTCTTCATCAACTGCATTTTGTTCAAGAACAGGAGCATTTTCAGTTTGAAAATTCATAGCAACTGGTTCTGAAACCAACCCAGATATCTCAGGTGGGGCTGGTTTATCATTTGACGCTACAAAAAAAGAAACAAAAACAATGTTCCATTTTCTAGTTTTTATATGCCTATTTTTCACAAAGTAGGTAAGTAGTTTGAAAAATAGGTGCCAGTGCCTACCTATTCCAAAAACAAAAATACTTAATTCAAAATGTAATTTTTTTCCTTTTGAAGTTATTGTTGTCCACTAGTTTTTGGGTGAATGTTTAATTAAAATACATTTTTTGTACGTAAAGTCTAGCCAGAAAGTAATATTGAAATTTTTACTTACATGTAGAAGCTAATTCCTGATTTAGCCCGCGAGTTTGTAGAAAATTTTTAATGGAAACTTTTAAACGCTTGGCATCTTTTTCTTTAACTTTTCTTTGCGTTTTTGTGATCCTGATTTATGCTTGTACATTATTTAAAATAGGTAACTAAAATATCTACTTTTTTTAAACAAATCTTTATGAGATTCGAATCAACTAGGAACTCGGCACTCGGCAGTCAAACTCAAATTTAGAGTTCAAAGGAAATAAATTTAAGCGGGTGCTGGGTGCTGGTCGTCGTTGTACTAAACCTGATCACCGCGTGATAGGTACATAAAAACAATAAAAAAATTAGAACATGGGCTGTCGGTATTTTCTTTGAAAATGAAAATATTATACATCGGCTGATAGCTGCAACCTTTGACGTAAACCGCACATCGCACGCCGGCAAGCACACGTGCAGTCCGCGGCCGGCAAGTTGAAATGAAAACAGTCATAAATCTTCCTTATTATTGAGTTAAAACCAAAACCGATAGACTGCAAAGAACACAAACATCTAAACCTAAACACATTTGTCAGAGCATAGCAGAAAAATCCAGTGCCTACATAATTTTGTTTTATATTAAGTACATTTATTAATTGATTTAATAATGGTATTATTATTATTATTATTATTTACACCTCCAGAACCGGGCCCCTTTATGGCGGGCCCCTAGGCCTAACGGGCCTAATGGGTAATCCGGCACTGGTTATCAATACACTACACGCCAGTCAAAGTAAAACGTCTATATTTTGCAATAATTTGTTTGTACATGTGAATATTTTCAATTAGTTAGAATACTTAACTGAAGTGACTGATTATATTATATTAAATATTTAAATTATACCTATTTAACTTTTAATTTGTTTATTCATCCCTGTATACTTTCAACTTGCATATCTGGATATGTTAGAAATACCGATTTGCAAACAGCTATCTAAATAGTAAAGTCGTTCTGGTTTAAGCTGGTACATTCTTTTACCTATACGCCAAATACAAACTGCTGCTATTTCTTCTGTAATCCTCTATCGCTCACATATCCTAAAGTGGTCAGTGCTTGGGCGTAGGTGTATAATGTCGATACGGTTATTGCCCTATTACAGTCTCCAGTCTCATGCAGCTACAAGAAATGTTATCTTGATATGCCACCTTAACTAAGACGACTATCTTTACATGTATGAATAGTTTATACAATAGCCGTTGTATTTGCTTGTTACAAGGTTTTACGAGGTGAATATGAATATTTGTTTCTCCAGATATTTGAATATAATATTTATGGTCATTTCGATTTGCTGAGAGCAGGTATTAAGCAGATATTAAGCAGATTAGCAGCTTCATTCTAATGAGTCTACCACACTGTAAAATTTTCAGAGTACGGGATGGTCGCTTTTCCGCTTAACCTGTCGTTTTTGCGGGGTTAGGATCTTTCATTACAAAACTCATTTTTTTAAATTTTAATTGAAAGATTATGCGTTAAATCAACAGAAAATTTTTCTATCCGAAAAAAAAGTGCGCGATTGTCGAGTTCAACACCTGCAACATATCACTGTTGCAGGTGTCCAACTCGAAAATCGCCCTGTTTTTTTTTCATATAACAAAATTTTCCTTTGATTTGACGCCTAATCTTTCAAATTAAAATTAAAAAAAAGTTTTGTAATAAAAAATCGCAACCGCGCTAGAACAGGACAGGCTGCGGTGTTGTAATAATTTTTAAAAAAGTTATTGACTATCAGTTATTGACCAATCTAAAAATGCAGGCATAGCATATAAGGTCACTTTTATATTTTAATGCTAAATAAATGATATTAAAATTGTTTTAAACTAATAGTGTAGGCAAGTTTTCGGAATTTAGCAAGTTAGGTCCAACTTCGGAAAAAATTATATACGAATGTTTATCAGTGGAAACATATGGAGAATATAACCCCAAATGACATACTAAAAGTCCCGTAGGTTGGTCGCTATTAAGATTTTTTAAGCTATTGCATGTATCTCATACGAGGTTGTCGAATAAATTTCAAGTGATATTATTTTCTAAACGAAACCTAATTTGATACTTAACGTGTCCCTTATGCAATTGAAAAAGTCACACTTCATCCACTGAGGGATCTAATCTAATATATATATATATATATATATATATATATATATATATATATATATATATATATATATATATATATATATATATATATATATATATATATATATATATATATATATATATATATATATTAACTTATAAGTTCTTTGGTATTCATATTTGTTTTGCAAAAAGAAATCTTGGGTTTGCAGGAATTAATTAGATAGAGAGATAGAGATATAAGCAAATATATCTATCAAAATTTCTAATAGTATATTTTATATGTTTATCCCATCGTAAGTGCCTGTCAGTGACAACTCCAAAATATATAATTTCTGTTGAGGGCATGATGATATCTTCGTTGTTATGAATTTCAATTCTTATGTGTGAAAATGGAGGAAGACCAGAAGCGTAGCAGCTAAATGGAAAGTAGTTAGTTTTTTCGAAATTTATTGTTAGTAGCTTGTGTTCGAACCAGTTGAGTCCTTTTCAACACTTATTTTTAATTCTTCTCATGAGTTGGCTTTTAAAAATGTTGCTGTGTCATCCGCGAATCCTATAATGTCTGCTCTACACAAGGATAGAGGGAATAGGTGGTCATTTATATAGACAGAGAACAAAACTGGACCCAACACTGTACCTTGTGGCACTCCATATTCTACAGGTAGTGTATCACCTATTACATTATTTACTTTCACGCTCTGATGTCTGTTGGTTAGGTAACTTTGAAACAGTTTTAAACTATTCCGTCTCATACCAATATCATCAAGTGATTGTAAAGGGAAAGAATGACTAACTGTATCAAACGCCTTTGATGTCAGTAAACGTACATAGACAGGGTTTTGACTGATTTAGTGCAGAGTGGATTTTTGTTGTTAAGGCTACTATTGCATCTTCAGTCGACACATTCTCTTTAAATCCAAATTGGTAAGAGATATGGGTCGATAGTTACTGCCGTCCTCTTTATCTTATTTTTAATAGATAGGGACAATAATGGATGATATATATATATATATATATATATATATATATATATATATATATATATATATATATATATATATATATATATATATATATATATATATATATATATATATATATATATATATATATATATATATTTTGTGAAAAGTAATCTTGGGTTTGTAGCATTTCATTACATAGAAATAAGCAACTAGACGAATAAGAAAGAAAACACACTTACCAGTACTATATCTGGACACACATATGGAAATGAATCACTATGCATATGAAAACGAACCACTTAGAAGTTGTACAAGTTCTTTCACCTTTCTTGAGGATCTTCAGAGCAGTATACGATTTATTTCATTGATCATTCATACTTGAATTTAAATTACCAATACACCAACACTTGCAGTGACGTTTTATGACATTAGTTTTTGACGGAACTCATTCTTAGAATACACAAACCTAGTCTACTATTTATATTTGTTCTATTTGAACATATTATATATAAAAGCATTAGGCATACAGTTATCCAGAAGATGTTAAACTTTAAAATGCATAAAATCTTGTTGAACCTATTGAAGAACAACTACTTTTTCCAACTATATGCGGGAAAATATTGAATTATATATACAATAGAGTTCTGAAGCATTCAAAGAGGGAGTGATACAGAAATTGCTTGCTTAGTCAAAACTAAAATCATTTGTTGGTTGTATGTATTAATTGTTTCTTCGAAAATTCTCGAAAAAAATCCAATTTTCACCCTGGATATATTTATTAGCTTTGAAATTCTTTGCTATTCATATTTATTTTGTGAAAAGTAATCTTGGGTTTGTAGCATTTCATTACATAGAAATAAGCAACTAGACGAATAAGAAAGAAAACACACTTACCAGTACTATATCTGGACACACATACGGAAATGAATCACTATGCATACTTCTAAGTGGTTCGTTTTCATATCGTTCGCATTTTAAAGTTTAACATCTTCTGGATAACTGTATGCCTAATGCTTTTATATATAATATGTTCAAATAGAACAAATATAAATAGTAGACTAGGTTTGTGTATTCTAAGAATGAGTTCCGTCAAAAACTAATGTCATAAAACGTCACTGCAAGTGTTGGTGTATTGGTAATTTAAATTCAAGTATGAATGATCAATGAAATAAATCGTATACTGCTCTGAAGATCCTCAAGAAAGGTGAAAGAACTTGTACAACTTCTAAGTGGTTCGTTTTCATATGCATAGTGATTCATTTCCGTATGTGTGTCCAGATATAGTACTGGTAAGTGTGTTTTCTTTCTTATTCGTCTAGTTGCTTATTTCTATGTAATGAAATGCTACAAACCCAAGATTACTTTTCACAAAATAAATATGAATAGCAAAGAATTTCAAAGCTAATATATATATATATATATATATATATATATATATATATATATATATATATATATATATATATATATATATATATATAGAATTTCAAAGCTAATATATATATATATATATATATATATATATATATATATATATATATATATATATATATATATATATATATATATATATATATATATATATATATATATATATATATATATATATATATATATATATATATATATATATATATATATATATAAATTAAAATGTGACTGTAATGAATGTTTCATGATACTATTAATATAAGAGTATAAGAGATTATAAAATACCTTAGTAATTTTTTTCTTAAGCCACAGTGCCTGTAGACAAATTTCCAATTTAATGTATTGCATTGCTTTACGGAACCGATCGTACCTAAAAATTTCATGTTAATGGGATTTAATAATTTTGTACATCAAAATTTAAAACATTGTTATACTTAATACATTGTTAACTTAAACAACTGTTATACTTAATATTTACTGTACTGTAATAATTTGATATTAATGTATGTAAGTAGGTACACAGTACGCCCCATCTGTAGAGGATGTGACAAGAAGATAAGACGGTCGAGCATGTACTTTGTGAATGTCGTGCCATCATCATCTTCTGTCATCATCATCAACCAGAGAATCCATTTTGGGGGAACGTTGCCCTTCCATGGCCAATTTGAGGTAAAGACGTTCCCCCACGGAGGAAGTACAATGCAGCCTAGGTACAGCATAATTTTGACCCACACTTTGTAGTGATTACAGATTTAAGTAGGTAATATCACCAAGTAATATATGATATTTATATATTTATTATTTATGAGAAATTTTTAGAAAAATTTCATGTGCAACAATGTGCATAGAGAAACCTAAACGTACCTGCCTTACATAATATATACATTATCTGCTGTCCATCCGCGGTTGTCAGAGTATCATAATTTTGCTTTGGACATGCTAACGTTGAGCGTAGTGCCACGTTTAACCGTTGATTGAAAGAACTGAAATTAATGATAAAACTAATGCCTACCCAACATAAACATTCAGATGGACAGCAATACTAGGTACTCCCACTAGGTAATTTTGTCGTAATTACTTGAAGACGATTCATTGGTCCACAGATAGATACCACAAGAATATTACTACAATTACAAAACCAACAAAAATATTCTACAAATTGGCGAATGCGCCGGTAAGCAAATAAATTATTATTCGAGACATCCAAAAAACATTCGGATTTCGGGAAGGTTTGATCAATGTCACGTCAGAATCAACCTATCGTTCTACAAGTCGCTCATTGCCGTTAAAATTTATATGGATTATTTAGTAACTTTTGTTCGTCATTAGTCACTAGCAGAAAATAATAGTTAAAGTTGAGTTTTAGAGCGAAAAAGGTGTTTGTTTAATAGATATATAATAGATACATAATAGAAAATAGATATTTATTGTCCACCAAAATCGCAATAAATACAAACATTCATAGAACACACTAAAGAAAACACAAGTACACGACGGAGATTCAGCAACCTCTCAACATCAGCTTTCATTCATAAATCGACCATAACGTAAAACCCGAGTAAGACGCATCAAGCTACGTTGCCGTTATTGAGAATTATATCTCAAGGCACAGTACGTACATTTTCGGTTTTCACCATATATTATTAACGCAATAAGGCAATGCTATAGATTACTTTTACCAAGAAGCTGTTTTAAGTAACATTTTTTGTATTAAAATCAATCAGATTCGTTGAAATTGACAAATTATTTGAACATCTCTTAAGGTAATTAAAGATTTCACGTAAATTTAACAGTAAGCCTGGCAAATGTGCCGTTCGGGAGACGAAGACGGACCACAAGGATGGAGCGATCTTGCATCGGCCATAAACGTAAACAATTCTGTCTCCCTGTATTAAAATGTCTAATATTTAATTTTTTCACATCATTTTTTTGTTAATAGAAGTTACTAAGGCATTAGTTATCCATGTTGATTTCTTTGTGTATTTTGTTTTATTTTTATTTACTGTAGCACATTTGTCAATATTTTCCAATGTTATATTAATAAATTTGTTTGTTGCAGTGTTAATGTTTGGTTCCTTATAAACTAATTCCCAAGAGATTTCGTGGAAACATTTTTGCTAATCTTTACACCTAATAGTGCTAGTTAATTGCGATATAAGATAAATATTTTCTGACTCCTTAATTATTTTTAAAACTATTTGTAATATTATAGGATAATGATCAGTGATATGTGTTTCTATTATAAGTCTACTTATTCTTATCTATTATTCTTATCTTATCTTACTCGTAACACTACTTTTCTATTAACTATTTTTCTATTAAGACATCTCATTATTATTCACCTATTTGCTTATTTCTCTATGTAATGAATTGCTACAAACCCAAGATTTCTTCTCGCAAAACAAATATGAATAGCAAAGAATTTAAAAGCTAATAAATATATTCCAGGGTGAAAATTGGAATTTTTTCGAATTTTCGAAATAACCATTATTACCAATCCAGCAAATGATTTTACTTTTGACTAAGCAAGCAATTTCTGTATCACTCCCTCTTGAAATGCTTCAGAATTCTATTGTATATGTAATTCAATATTTTCTAGCATATAGCTAGGAAAAGTAGTTGTTTTAATAGATTCTACAACATTTTATGCATTTTAAAGTTTAACATCTTCTGGATAACTGTATGCCTAATGCTTTTGTATATAATATGTTCAAATAGAACAAATATAAATAGTAGAGTAGGTTTGTGTTTTCTAAAAATGTCAGTTCCGGCAAAAACTAATATCATAAAATGTCACTGAAAGTGTTGAGATATGAATATCTTAAATTCAAGTATAAATGATCAATAAAACAAATCGTACATCACTCTGAAGATCCTCAATGAAGGTGAGAGAACTTGTACAACTTCTAAGTCGTTCGTTTCCGAATATATGTCCAGATATGCAACTGGTAAGTGTGTCTTCCTTATTATTCATTATATTTGCTTATTTCTCTATGTAATGAATTGCTACAAACCGAGATTTCTTCTCGCAAAACAAATATGAATAGCAAAGAACTTAAAAGCTAATATATACTCCTCGATCTGACTGCTCACAAGAAATATTGGGCAAACTAAGAAACGAACAACAAAAAGACTATATGAACATCAGGCTGCTGTCAGAAAATTATATCCCACCTCAACACTATTCCAGCAGAACCACCACCACACAAATAGATCAAAACGTAATCAGCAACCTCTCCTATTATATTTTTCTATGTGTTTCTAAGTACGCAACAGTATGTAATTGGTAAGTACTAATGATATATTTATTTGTGAAACATATAATGTCTCTGAGAACATTGTTGCACAAATAATTCGAAAAATGATATTGGTTATATTCCCATACCTTAGCACACGAACATTATGCCTCTTCACCATATAACTTTGGTATATAACTACAGTGCTTTGGTATATTATTATCTTACTACTCTATTGTGCAACTAGCGACAAAACGATATATCCACAACTTTTTAAGTAGGTTGGTATATAATAGTTACAATATTCGTTTATTTTGTTTTGTGTATTGAACATGATCCAACTCACCTAGTATTGCCAGTTGTTGTAAGTCAGCAACTTGCAAGATTTATTCAGGTACAAGACAGAACAATAATATAAATGCAAAACAGGTGGTCGCGTATAATACAAGTAAAATCAGTAAAATGGCGAGATAGGCATCTAGTTTATATGTATTCATAGGCCATTCCCGATGAATTATAATTAGTTGTAAAGTGGACATTTAGGTTCGTGGATTAGGGGTTCTTAAATACAGCTTATAATTTTATACATATTAGCTATTTATGAACAAAATTACACACATCTAACATGAATTTTGTCGTACCTATTTTACCTATATTATCAATTATTAATTTTGTGCCTAAGTTTAATATACTATTACAAATCACAAAATAAATACATAATAAAATAAATACACAAAAAGACAATTTCCAAGAACAGATGTTATCAGCTTATTACTCCTGATATTCGAGAAGTGCCTCGTAACTGATTTTATAAACCACCATATCTGGTGGTATTTTAATCTTTATACATTTGCATTTTCGTAAATAGATACACTTTTGCAAATAATTGAGAGACTATTTAGGAGCCAAGCAATATTTTAATTTACAAATGGTATACAATGACTTACCTTAATCAATATTTACATTAATATTCTCTTTCTAGATATGCTAATACAAAATTATACCATAATGTGGAAGTGGTTGTATGTCACTTCCATATTATGTACTTGCTTAAACGTTGAGGTTTATACCCGACTATAATTTGTTTACTGTTTGTGGAAACTACTTCGAGTGCTATAATATTTTGGCTATTTCAGTTTATTGGTAGAAATTTTAAAATTTAAGTAAGTATTGTAAAAACTATTTTTTATAATTTTTTCTTTAAATTCAAAAGGACTTTTTTGTTTAATGTTATTTTAATAGCGACGAAAAGAAACCAACTTTTGTTATGTTAAACAATTTTACACAATAAACAACTTTTGTTATACTAAATTGTCCTGCATTCTGACTTGAAGTTTGGTTTTTCGTTTTTGGAATTTTGGTCCTACAACTGACTGGAATTTCCTGGTTCCATTTCGGAAGTCCTGCTGGGAACATTTTTTTGGCATCATCAGATTACATTTCTTTTGAGTAACACTGTGAAACAAAGTAAAATGTACCTATTTGTCCAGACAGAGAAACATATTTCATATGAAGTAATCCTTGAAGTAAAATAGATCAATTTTGATACCAAAGCATAAAAGGCTTTCATTTACTAGTGGAGAAAAATCCATATCAGATTTTGCACAATACAGTAGTAACCTGCATATGTAGGTACAAGGGACGTACATTAGCACGAACTGGGCAGTTTAGATTTGTAATTTAGATGGTCTTATTGTTAAGTAGAAGTATGAAGGGGATATAATTTAGCCACTCGTCGTCTAGTGCCCCGTGTTAATGTGATACAGTAGTCGGATTGTATCAGAAGCAGAGGCGTACTGTGAATTAATCAGATATGAAAGTATTTATTATTAAGGTCGATTATTTCTTTGGTTTGAAGCAAACAAACTTTTCCAATATTCTCAATGGGATAATTTTCGATAATTTTATTGTAGAAATCAATAAATTCAGACCAAATATACGTCTAGTTTCAATTCCATATAGGTAATAATTATTTAACTCCGGATGACTAAAAATATAACAAATAATCTCATGATAAATTATAAAATGTTCAGTTTCGTGTATTTGAAGTAAAAAATAAAGTATGCAGCATTTGTTGGTGATTATTAATCTAGTCGCTTATTTTTTTTCCTTTCGATTTTCTAATATTTCCATAATATTGCAATTATCTTAAAAACAAAGTTACCTTCTTAAGAATTGTATAAAAGTAGTCAATAATGTAAGTAACCGTATATAGTATAGCACCGCAGTGCTATAGGTAGTTGTTAGACTCATATAACATTAATTCAGCATCACTCAGCATACATTCGAATAAACAATTAATAATCAAGCATGTACTCATCCAAATATCCACGTAACTAGTAACAACACGCCAATTTATTCGTCTTAATTCTCACTTAATATTATATAAAACGTCACACATAACCACTCAACTGACACTAAATAGAAATGAGTGCTAGGTGCTGGGTTCAGTTGTAAGGGCAAACCAAACTTTTTGTATGCAATAATGCCAGATGTCTCTTTGCCGTTTTCGTTATTTAGGTTAGCATCTAAGCCAGGCGACAAGCCAAATTATAAACATTCTTCGTTTCATATATATACATCAATATTTGCCATTACACAAGTCCGAATACACTGAATACACTGAAAGTAGAACGAAATGATAAATAAATAAATCCATTACATAGTATGTATTATTTCTAGTACATACCTATTCTTAATATAAATCTATTCACTTTTAAAAACCTCAAATCAGTCGTTATATAAAAGTAAAAAGTTCCTATTCAAAATACCAATATACCATTTTTTGCGGACCTCTTTGCATTTTATTTGAAAAATACAACTAATTAGTCATGTGCCAGTCAGTAATGTATCAAAATATTGTTCGCATACGCTACTGCGTGTGCTAGTCTGGACGTAACTTAAAGGTGTGGTCGTGGTGACCCCATTTTTTACGACTACTTGGCAGATACTCGCAGCTTCTGATCTATGCTGATTGATCTAGATGGAGCAAGCAGAACGCCTTTATCGATGGGTCAAGTCGTTGGTCAAGTGTAATAACAATGCCTTGTAATTGTTAGTTAGGAAATAAGTAGGAAATAAAAAGAAGTGATAAGCTTAGCGGGTGCCGCAACAATCAGATTACGACATTAAAGTAGTTCGATATAAATCGAAATGAATAATGAATGTTTTGAATAATAATAAGGTTTTGACTTGATTTGAAATAGGTACACACTTAGTGATATGAACCTTATAATAACTGTGTTACATTTTTTTTTTAATTTAATGGCGCGTAACGTGATTACATGTACCAATGTGTTATAATATGTCCAGGAATCCAGTTTATTCGAATTTTTTTATTGTTACGACAGGATAGTGGCGAAGGAAATAGTCGGGAAAGTTGTTAAAGCTTTGAATGAACAAAGCAGTGACTCCCCAAAACAACATTTTGTAATAATAACTATTTTAGCAATTTCTTCAAACTAGTTGTAAAACTGATTTATGGAATCTACAATCTAAACTCACTGCTCCACAATATGTTAATAATTATCATATTCAATATAATATAATTTCAAAGTATAAGCAATGGCAGCATGGTTCATAATAATTCGTTAAAACAGAAATTGGTCCTTCACTTATAATCTGATTGTCTAATATTTTCTTGCAATAGAAGGCCAACACATCCTGTTCGAAATAATATATTTCCTTTCAAAATAGCAATAGTAAACTAATTAATACAGATGTTTAGGTATAATAAAATATATTCTACTGGTACCTACGTTCATAGTATTATGTAACATCAATAAGATCCATTTCTCGATGGGATAATAAACAAATAAGAAATAAAGCAATTTGTGCTATAAGAATCACGATTCTCGATATCTGTCTTGGTTATTACAAAATCCTGTATTCACGGAATTCCAAGTTGAGAGTGAAAATATCACGTACATATCCGAGGAAATATATTTATATATATTCGTATATTAACAAAATAAGAGGCTTAAAAAATATTGATTAGTATTTATTGTACTTCTGAATGTCCTCAGAAGTAGTACCTAACCATTTTATAAATATGTAACATACATCTATTATATAAGAATAACTAAAAACCATGTTATTGTTTATATGCACTACTAAAGGACTACCGAATTATTAAGGACTATCGAATTTTGGGATATCCCATGGCCAAACTAATCTGAAACAAAAGCTTACCAAATTTTAGTAGTACATAATATTCAGTCAATTTTCGTTTTCGGTTATTCGTTTATTATTTCTCCGGGTTAATATTTTACTCTACTTGTCCCGTGTCTGCCATGCATGAGAAAGTAGTACTAGATGGGTGGTGTTTCTATCTCTTCATTTTTATGAAGACCCAATTCTAATTCACCGCAGATACGAGACTAGGGGAATCATACCACCCCGTATAAATAATAATAAAGACTAGGATCTGTAATTATATTTACCTACGACCATCAATGTAAGTGCTCAAAAATACATAGTCTGCGATCAATGTAAGATTCCTATAAAGCACGATAAAATATATCGCACAGCTTATTATGTCATCAAACCGAATAGTCTAAGATCCGACTGCAAGTTTGCTACATTCATCGAGTTTTTAATCAAAAATCAAATTTTTATGTACAATTATAAAAGGGGTGTTTTGGCCGGGTTACCTATTAAAATGTGCCAGCTAGTAATTTTAATTAAATTAATGTTAATTGACTTTTTGGAAAAAAATGGTTCTCTAGCTATTAAAACAAACTACATTTCACTTCACAGAAATATATGTAGAGAATTCGAAAAGTGATAGTTACCATTGCGTACTTGGCCGCAACCTCTTCGCAGACAGGTGTAAGCAGGTAATATTTTTTTACATTTATACGCTCATGACGTATATTCATCAGTTATATATATCAAATTAAAGGTAATTTTATCACCTCTGCGTATGTAAAAGTGGCCGTACATAGGGGTTGCTGGCTGTTCAAGTTTGTGGAGACTGAAAGAACCATAGCCAGCTGTGGGGGTTTTTAATGCCATTGCGCATGCGTCGATAGTTAGTGTCCTCAATCAACGGTGCAAACAGTAGTAGAATCGAATTTCAAATACTCCGAAAAAAATGTTATTGATAAATTTTTGTGTGGTAAACTTGATAAATAAAAAATCAAGTTGTCTTTCCTTTATAAAACTAGAACAAAAAATTCATATTTATGAAAAATAATAACCTCGGCTATTTGTGTAGACAAAAATATATTATGCACGTAATGTTTCAGACAATATTCGATTTTATTTAAGTTTTTTTATTATAGATTACATTAGGTAATCAAAAATTCAGTAAATACGACAGCTTATTTGAGGTATTCAAATTAAATGTTACATTGAAAAAAAATGATTAAATAATTATTAAAACCAATATTACATTTTTATATCATTTAATATCGTTAAATATCTATCAAATATGATATGCACTTACCAATGGCTTTAAAGTATGTCATTTACATATGAAATGAACCCTAATTAATGAATACATTATCAAATTTAGAATTTTTAGTATTTTCAATTTGCATAGCCAATTTGGCTATAGCTAAATCGTAAGTGACTATAACCTCTATTAAAATTGATTATTTCTATTAAATTTGATTACGGTCGGTAAACTGTCTGTTGTGTCAGATTACTGAAGTATTTTTTTTTAAATTACTAGTGAATAAGACATTGTTTAGAGCGTCGCTACGCATTGACTAAAGTTGACCCAAAGTCAAAATTGAATAGAATATTTTATCAGATTTTAATTTAGTTACCTACCTGTCGTTGATACTAGCGTATGGAAAACGTATGGTATAAACGTCTCCTTGTCGTGATACGCATAAATAATCAAACATATACGAGTCAACAAGGGTTCCGTACCATTATCTATAAAATCACACAAGCTATTAATTAATTTCGTCCAACCGGCGACTCCGGCATTTATTAGCATACATTAGAATAGCATCTATTCGTTCTATGCGAGCCCCCTTAAATATTTATATTATTCAGTTATTATTTGTTGTTATAGCGGCAAAAGAAATACATCATCTGTGAAAATTTCAACTGCCTAACTATCACGGTTCATGAGATACAGCCTGGTGACAGACGGACAGACGGACAGCCGGAGTCTTAGTAATTGGGTCCCGTTTTACACTTTGGTGCGGAACCCTAAAAAAGATTAAACTCGCAGCAAAATAAAAAGGCGAAGACGGTCTTAAATTATCGGATAAAGTAAGACGGTACTGTTTACCTTCCTTTTATCAAATGCAATTAACCTTTGTGTTAAGATACCGCCTAAAATACTCACCAAGTACCCTAATTGGTATGTAGGTATCATAAATATAATAGTGAGAAAACGACAAAATAATTTATAATTTTTTATTCCATTGTTCTTTAAACTTAAAGCTTTGACACATGATCGCTGTCAATAAGAGCGGAAACTGCAATAACGTTAATGTATCGAAACTAATATGAGACAGTCTTAGTTTGACGCGAGTTTAGCATTTAAAGCGTATAGTTTGTAACTGTTTACAAATCCGACATAAAGACTCAAAGGCAGATATTCACTTTTAGAAGGTTTCTTTTATACACATGAGTTGTGTAAATTGATTGGGTCTCTATATCAATTAATTGCATTACGTCAATCGTGCATTTTTTGGTAGAGCCACAATTAATTTAGGATAGAGCCACAATTAATACGGTGCCCGAGAATAATACCATTATTTTAACTAGGTAAAAATTATTTTAAGAACATTATATTTATTTTGGCTTTCATTCTCAGAATAATTATCAAATCGATATCATACAAATTGTATCTAATATTATTAAGTATATGCAAAAAAGGTTCAAATCTCAAAAAAATCGTGTAACGTTCTGATAAGGTGAATAAAATTTTGATTTATGTTTTTGCAGTGAAATGTTATATCTCCTCCTACTATTTTAATTATTATAACTTATATTTAAAGTTCCCACAGGTCAAGGTTAACACGCAACTGGCACACCAACTTAACTTTTTGCATTATTTGTCCAAATTAAGAATCATCGTATAATTATTATGGTCAGGTTTGTTATCAAATGTTATATAATATTTCCTTATTTCGTGAGTAGTTTAGTGATATAGGAAGATATTCATTTGAGTATAATCATAACTTCACCATACCAGTAAGAAATAGTTTTAGTATAGTAGTGGTGGGTATTTTGATTCGAGGAGGCTAATCATATAGATTACTAGTTGATGACTAAAATACACCGCAGGACTCGAAATATTACACATTTTATTAATTTTTCTAATAATTTTTATTAATTAAGTTTTATTAAGGTCAGTGATCTAAAATGATAGCTAGGAAATAAATAAATAATAGATTCTGCTTCGTCAATCAGTTATACATATTTAACTATAGTCAGTCGTGAAATATGCTTTAGATAAATATACTGTATTATCCAGCAAGAACCAAGCGGGGGGGTGAGAGTCATTTCTTGCTTGGAAGGATTGAGGATGAAGGAAAAAGAAACATGTTGAAATGGTGTCGGAATGATTCTTTAATTTATCATTTATTATCTTCAGAATATGCATATGATAACCCTCCAAAAGGCATACTGAGTAAAATCACGTCTGAAAATATGTCACTACCTCCCGGTCTACACAATGTACGTAATACACAAAATTATAACATGTCAACATGAGAAAAATAATTTCATGTATCTGTCAAAAAATATCCAGTGTGCTTAATGGATGCTGTCTCCTAGAAGGAGGATAGTTTTCGGAAATTGTTTGGGTTGCCATGGTAACCAAACAAATATCAACCTTCTGATTGGTTGAAAATTACATGAGTGAGGAATTTTCACGTTTAAGTTCGGCAAAAAAAACATCAGCCTAAGAAACTCAAACTCTTCAAAAAGTCTAACTTATGTATAAATAATATGTGTTATTCTTTTAGATTAATATTACGCAGTTTACACCTACTTGTAGCATATCTATTAAATATTGCTTATTAATCTCTTGCATAACATCAACAAATTAGTTTCTTATAACAATTTAACAAAAAATAACAACGAGAAAATTGATAGGCAAATTATAATATATATTAACGTATCTACACTGATCAAGGTCATTCAAAATATAATTATAAATATTAACAATTTGTTATGGCTAGTGATAACTTCATCTTTTAAAAGCAGCTGTCGAATTCAAACTGATATTTTCTGCTATTTTTCTACAATTTCTAGAAAGGCCAGTTCTCTGCCATTAGTTTTCTGAAGGCACATTTTGTGTTTATATCAATTAAACGCAAGCAGAAAATTATGAATTGTGTAGTTTGTCATATTAGATGATAAGCCTCCTTTGCATAAAATTATCTCGAACACTATTAACGCGTGTTATCCGGAACGTTGTTTTTAAGCATCTTGAATAATATCAATGGAGATAGTCATGAAAATCAATCGTGCATCTCAGTCTTGTTAGGGAGATGTTCATATGTTCCTCTTGTAGTCAAGGCGAGGGTGATGAGAGTATAATAAAAGACCACCCACGAATCGGCCTTTAATATGGAGCAGACCGAGTATCTTACCCGTTTTCATGTCGCTATCAATTAAACCGTTAACGGCATAAATCTACGTTAATCCACGTTTTGTTAACTTGTCATCGAGATTTTGTTGTTTTAATAATCGTGGAACAATGTGATCTATATATGGTACTATTAGGTAATAAGTAATTTAGTTAAGAGTTTAGGCTTGTAAAGTATAACTCCAAATTATTGCTAGGCTATTTTCATTTTGAAATCACTTTTATTATTATGTATTTATAGTGTTATTTCTTCTATAATTAATAGTATCCATATTTATAATTTTGAAGCTACTCTTATTACGTTACTAGGAAATACGTGACACGAAATTTAAATGTAAAACCAACGTTCCATTTCAATATCATTCCTCTATGTCTATTCTACTCAACCCTCGGAGATCATGCCAGATTATTCAACTCGATCAGGTTGTACGAGTATATTACTAACGTATAGTTGACGCCACCACATGCGTGATTTTTGGTTGTCATATACTTGTTACGTTCACTTTTCGCTAGTGACATAAATTGATATCAGAGTATTAATTGGTAGGTGTTATCTCAGGATATTCTCAAAGGTCACTAGGCGCGCCCTCTATCATTTGTGATTAGGGTTAAGGTATGAAAGTGGTTTCTTTGCAACATAATCGATTATATTATAGATTTACTACCTTGATATATACCATAGATGACATTTCTTAGCTCATATTAGTTGCAAAGCAGTTGTGCTACTTTTGTTCTATGATCTTTATTTTCCATTGTTCTATGGCTCGTTCGAGGAGAGACAAATGTAATTTTGGCGCTTCAGTTTCCGAACATCGAAGACGTGCCATCTTTTTCTTCGATTGGTTTTATATGTGCTGAATCGTTTCTTTCGAGTTTAAGTGTGTTAAGAGTTTAAGTTTAAGTCACTTCTTCAATTCAAGCGTCACTTCAAGTCTGTACTTGAATTCTTCACTTCCGTTATTCACTTCCGAATTCCGTTACTTAGGATTGGATTAATGTTTCTAGTAACTTGCTAAAGTAACTTGTAAAGTTATTGGTCTTTAGCAAGTTGGATTGGTTATGGATTTAAATGGTTTATGGATAAGAATAACCTTAGCTGTTTTCCAATATGTAAGATATCTGAGTCTGAGACAGGAGTTAGAAATGTGTGTAAGGAACATAATTGCAAGGTAAGGGATGCGTTTTAGGGCGTAGTTGGGAATATTATGAAGGCCGGGTGCTTTTCGTTTTTTGGTAGCTTTTTTAGTTATGTCGTATACCTCCTTAAGTGTAAGGCAATCTGTGGTATTCAATATTATCCTCTCTAGGTCTTCTATATATGCGAGTGTTTTCTACCATTTTTTATTTCAATTGGGTTAGGGGTAAATTGTTTAGCAAACTGTATGAAAAAACACTCGGCCTTCTCCGCATCTATCTGTTCACTACCACGGACTGTGACTAAGGTAGGTATTTGAGGTTTCGACTTAGTGAAACGTCTAGGTAGATGATAGGGATGTTCGGATTTTCTTGTTAGGTTATTAATTATAGGTTTATACTTTGGGTCTTTGGATCTGTAGTGTGATTTTCTTGGTTGATTTCTTTCTATATGGGGTGGGGGGAGGTGGTTGGATATGAGTTGCGTTCCCCATGTTTTTCTTGCTTTGGTGTAGGGCTGTTTGTATAGTCTCTGTGATGTGTTGTCCGGCCTGCTCGATGTTTTCAACGCTTTCGTATCGTAGAATTGCTGTGATTTTACTGTGAATATAGTGTCTGAAGGTGTCCCAGTTGCAGTCATTTCGCTAGGCATTGTATATACTTTTACAGATTGGTATTTCAAGTCCACGATTGCCTGCGCTGCTATGTTGCTAGCAATTTCTGTTTTAAATTAGTTGTGACTATAATATCAAGATTATGACCTCTTATATACTCTTAGCTACCCATATCTGAGACATTCCCCGTGATGTTGAGTGTCTACCACTAGAACGGCAGGTACGAGACATGACGAGAACTCATCAAAATTAAAAAATATTTAAGAGAAACAATAGGATTACTTATGCTATAGTGACGGCCATAGGCAACGCTTAAGAAGCAGCACTGCTAATATATGTATTATCTGCTAATGCATGTAATTCAATAGAGAAGAAAGAAAAATACTGGGTAACTTGTAGAAAATATTCTTTCAGAAAATAGGTTATTTCATAAGCTAGGGTATATCATATGCATCCTGAGTATGCAGCGCCTAACATTGTATGCATATTACTATACAAAATAATTGGTGGAGATACAAAGATGCCGCTCGAAGATTACACCGATACTAAGTGAGCCTGCCTAAAAGGCACTGTGCTAAATAAGACATTTATCGGAACTATAAAAATTCTATTTCTATGGTGCATAGTAATTCTTGCTTCAGTGACGTGCCCCTCTTTTGTGCAATGTATCGTATATCAGAGTGGCTGTTGTCGATGCGTGCTAACAATCGCTCCATAACTTACACTTGTAATTTTTTATCATTCCAAGACCTATTTAAGTGTATTTTGATAGGTATATAAGATATATATGTTTCAAAACTCTTGAAATAAACGCTACGATGGCTTTAAGGGAAAAATATAAAAATGAAACCATTTGTTATCTGTTTATTCTTATGGAAAAAACTGTTAAGTGCTACTATATATCAAAATAAGGTGCCGTTTGTGCCATTCTGAATTCTTTTATCTATAGTAATAAATGTATCTCTAGCGCTTATTCAAACTATCTTAACAATTTATTATTTTACAAGCTGCTTCCTACTACAGTTGTCAGAGACCAAAAATTATTTACATACTTATAATCTGTATCGGGTGCGAGCATAATTTTTGGCAGCCAGAATCTAAAAATTTCGATAGTCGTCGTCAGGTGTTGCAGGAAGGGGATAAAACCAAACCTTAAACATAGAACATACCAAACCTTTAAACATCGAAACGCTTTTTTCTGCAGGAAGGGCTTGAAGGGGTTTTAAGAAAAAGGATAATTGTATCCATTTTACGAATTTTATATAAATGCAAATGTAAATATATAAATTTTATATAAATACTTTTATCACACGTCCAAACACCACAATTCTTCCACAAAATCACATAACAAATCTGCAGTCCTTGATTGTCGACGTAAAATGCACTAATACGTAAACGCCCAAGGGTTAGGTTTTAAGTTATAAAGATAAATAAAAACACAGAACGCTTTTTCATCTGTTAGTGAAATGTTAAAGGGCATGCTCCGTTCCACTCCGGGATCCACCTTTTATTCTCTCTAAACTCTCTATTTGATATATTTTCGCTGTCCTATAATATTATGTAATTATTAATAAACACTTGATGAAGCTATTTATTTTTGAATTGTGCTGAACATAAAACGCTAAAATATCTACTATACCCAGGCAGGTACAGTGCCGTTCAATTGAGAGTAAACAATTTTTTTAATTAATGTGAAACAGGCTTTCAGGTAATCAAAACTTGATTGTCAATTTTATTTGTCAGTTTACTAATAATTATTCTATATTTTGAAGTTTTCCTTATAATAATAATAATAATTATTATTATTATGCCGCGCTTAACTGAACCGCAAAAAATGAGAGCTGTGATGTTACTGCAGAACGGATGGTCAATGCAAGCAGTTGCCTATACTTTGAATGTGAGTAAAGGTTGCATTTACAAAATTAAGCAAAAATGGAATGCAGAAGGAACTGTTGAGTACGTCCATAGAGGGGACCGTCAGAAATTCAGTACTATGGAGGAAGACGAACTCGTTCGTGACCACCTCCGACAGAATCCTTTTGATACAGCAGTACTGCCTGCTTCTTAACAAATTTTCCTACTTCGGTGGAAACTGCAAGATGACGTATCAGAGCATCTGAGCTGAAGAATTTTTCGGCTGCAAATAAAGTTGCTCTGTTGCCACGGCATAAGGAGCAGAGGTTAAACTTTGCCAACCAATTTGTCGGTGTGCCACAGGACTTTTGGGAATTTTTTCAGACGAAAAAGTTTTTCAATCCTGCTATGATGGCTCTGTGCGTGTATACCCCCCAAGAAATTGCCGATATGAAGAGCGCTATATAAATCCAACAGCTCGTAGTGGTCGCTTCTCTATCAACGTGTGGGCATGGATATGTTACCGAGGAGCAGGTGTTACTTGGAGAATCAGAGAGCGTCTTACTGGTCAAAGTTACGCTCGCATTTTGGAATATGTTATGTTTCCTTCCGTTTCCATTTTATATCCCGAGAACTTCACTTTCCAGCAGGACAATATTTTTATTTCCTTTTTCCATATTTCAATTAAATTTATATTTCAGGATAATTCCTCTATTCACAAATCACGAGTTGTTACTGAATAGCTGAATACAAACCATATTAACACTGCCTTGGCCCTCTAAGTCGCCGGATTTAAATCCGATAGAAAATGTATGGGCATAAATGGAAAAAGACATGTACCTATAGCAGAAATTTCCGACCAGCGAACGTAGAAGAACTGTGGTTGGCGATTGAAAATGCCTTTGAGGATGAAAATGAGGATTACACCAGGAAACTAATATTGTCTATGAGAAATAGGCTTCAAAAAGTTATAAACGCGAATGGTGCTTCGACCAAATATTAATTCATAGTAATTTTCTTAAGTTTTCAGTTAGTTTGTTAATTTAATGGATTTTTTTACAAGAGACCTTCTTACCATATCGATTTTCCTAAAACCTAACTCTTTCAACCTAAAATAATATTGAATGTGATCTGTTTACAAAAGACTGCTTCACAATGGGAAAATTTCCAAAATTTCTCATAAGAGTCGTTTACTTTCAATTGAACGGCACTGTACCATAAATTAATAATTAAGTGTGTAATTATTTCGAGGAAGAGCTTTAGCATTTAGTGATCGTCATCACTGCTAAGGTCTCATATCCATAAATATGTAATTCCAAATGGCATCATATATATTTATGTGAGCAATAGAATCATAAAATAGATCTCATGGCATAAATATAAATATCGTTTGATTGAATTTTAAGCAATATGTCAAGCAGACTCATATCTTTAGTTATTCGTGTCTTTATTTAGTCACGTCATGGCATCATATTTCTCTCAGTTAATACCTTTAAAGAAGTCTAGTTGTTTATAGCTTATTGAATATGGCAGTGTTTCACATATCAACAGGCTACCATATTCGAAGATACGGTTGTTACCATATTAAATAGTAATTAAGAATTTATGTTTTAATTTATAAATCTGTTTTGCAACTTGAATAAAACCAGTAATTTTAATTATAGCTATTCTTGTT
>CAXKVY010006008.1:0-32729 GCA_964058915.1 Tetropium fuscum
GGTTTTCCATCACTGTAGCATTGGCTGATATTCAATTTCATGTCTATCAGTGTGTTAAATATAACCTACATTAATTTCAGCAGTACTAAAGTCAATTTACATGAAATAATACCAATAAATTGACGACATGCAGAATAAACTTCATGAGCATTGCAAGAGGTATTTTTTTTGTCAACGATTTTTTAATTAAGTATATTTCAAATGAAAAAGTTTTATTCATTCACAATACAGGAATAATATGAAAATTCTTATTCATCTTCAGAACTATCGCTTTGTCCCTCGGAACTGTTAACACTTTCGTCTTCTGAACTCTCGTCACTGGAAATTTCAATGGGTTGAATCTCTTTCCTCGTTTTTTGGAAAATGATAAGAGCTCTAGTTAAAAATTATTGCACTTAACGTTAACATTCATGAATATAAAAATACTAAACTAAAATACCTCTTGAATATTAGTTGGAAACTGTAATGCTATCTAACATTGATGGTAATTATTCACCTTCGAACTATTTACATGTCAAATATCCGTCTTCTTCTTTCCATCATCATTCAGTTCGTGAGAGGAGGGATGGAACTGTTGTTTCATGAGCACATAAATAGTTTCTTAAAGAAATGTGTTATTTCTAGTGCTAGCACATATTTCTCAACCAAACTATATCATCCGGAGCTTTAACAAATGCTAAACCATTATAACATTTCATTGGTAATAAGTAATAAATTTAGTTCCCTTAAATTTGTTATAAACTTTAAAATAATTTGTTGGTGGAGCCATTTAATTTACGCCTGTTAGAAATGGTGTTCATATTAAATTGCAGACCATACTATGCACTATTAGTCGATCGTTTGGTATTGGATATACCATCAGAATGTAAAACAGACGGCCCCTTGTCAATACATTTTAATGATATAATTTGTATGATACACATAAAAAAGTAATTATAGCTGGAAATTTTGTTACATATATAACGCGACCTTGCTTGAAAGTAGAGCAAAATTAGTCAATCTATTGTTTGTTTATTTTTACCGACATACTGACTTTTTGTCGCTATTGAGGCGGGCTAAAGATCATGTTATAGTTTAAATAATTACAATACAGTTAATGTATCCATGACTGATATCACTGATAGGTCAATTAAATAATATAAACGTTCGTTATTATTTGCCACTTTTGTTACAATTCAAACTACATTAAAAACAATTATAACTGTGCAAAATAGAACGCATAAAAACAAATCTCAAGGAAACACATTTAAAAGTATGAAGGTCTTCACAGTAGTCAATTTTATCTACAATAAAATTGACCACACCCGAGTAAACTATGCGCTGATAACATGCTAAAGATGTATTGCTACTAAATTAAGAACGCCATGGTAATAATTTATAAAACATAGAATCCGTATACACTTCAAGGTTGTATTTCACTTTTTAAATTAGGTTGGCCAATATATTATCTTAAACACATCGTTGGTCGTGTTTTTATTGTTAATTTATTATAATCTGAACCGTATAATAATATGCATACAGGGTTGAATTGAAATTATGTTTTCACACGTGGATAAGTACTTAATTTTGAAATATATTTACTCGTACAGTATTATTAAGGATTACCTAGGAGAATGTGTCTTAAAATTTCGTATTTTGTGAGAAAATGCTACAAGAATTCTACCACAAAAAGGAAAAATCTCAAATTTTTCATTATGTAGATATCACAAAAAGAAAGTATGAGAGGCCAGGGCTATAGCCGAAAACGAAAACCCAGCTAGTCCATTTATTCTGATAAAAATAGGTTCCGAGTTATGTAGATGAATGTCCCCTTATCGTAGTGAAAAATAGCGGTTTTATTTTTCATACGGGATTACTTAATGTTTATATGTTATTTTTTATAACTTGTTATTAACTCGTATATCAATGAAGTCATCTGTATGTCAAGTAACACTATAATTCTTAATGTTACTGCATGTTTGATATAGAGCGAAAGCGAATTTTTATATTCTTAATACGGGAAGCCAGAATTTTACTCTGTATGAAAAATAATATACCTATTATTTTTAAAATGGTATCCTAGCGTACAAAAATATCCTCTTTATTTGACCTAAAAAATGTTTCTTGTGAATAACATAATTTTATTCACAAGAAACATTTTTTAGGTCAAATAAAGAGGATATTTTTGTACGCTAGGATACCATTTTAAAAATAATAGGTATATTATTTTTCATGGGAATTCGGGCAATTTATCTTACGCGAGAGGAAGATTTTTGAATTGTTTCATTTTTTAATTTCGAAATATGACATATGGTATTCCCATCTTTAACCGTTTTCGAATTTACATTTACGTTAATAAACATTTATTTTAAATATTTAATTACAAACATATAATTTTAAAAACACAATAACTATACAAATAATTTATTATAAAAGTAGTTCGGTTTGGCCACCATTATTTTCGAGGCCGAGTTTATATCGTCTTTTTAAATTCCGAAAATTACTCAAGATTATATCACAAAGTGATAACGGTTCAATTGCGTATTTCGATGTTAAATCCCGAAATTCTAGGTTATAAGCTCGATTGAGGATAAAGTAAGCAGCACTATCGGCTGACTGAGGCAGCTAAACTACCGGCGAGGCAGCTAAACCACGTGACCGCACGTTTACACCCTACATTAAACAACGATTTCCTCACGAAAAAATGCTCGCTCGTTATGAAAAAAAATCAGTGTATAGCTTAAGCTTCCTACTTATTACAATCTAAAGTTCATTCAATATGTATGTGTAGTTAACTGACCGCATATAAGATACCGCGCAGTTGCCACATGTAATTCTCAAATTTCTCAATAATCAATTAAACTATCATATTCCACAATACTATATAAATAATATATATATATTATTTATGAATGTCATAAAAGAATTATTGTGCATACAATAATATATTATAGCCCAAGATGCTAGCCATTTTTACATTTATTTTCGTCTACTTTAAATTATGGAAATTCCCTAAACATTTATTTTTATAGTTAAAAGCGGCAACGCCGCTCTACCGTAGACGGAATACTGGATAATCGAGCAGAGCTTTTTAACTTATTGGAATGACGCGCCGTCTGTGTTAGTTTGACAGTCCCTATGGACTCTCGGAACGTTCGGATCTCTTACAGTGGCGGGTTTGCGGGTATAGCGCTCATTTCTATAATCTGCAACGGTCATCCGCGTTGGTTGAGATATTCGCGTATATATATAGTGCTGTTTAACTGTTATTGTGTTACAATATAATACGTTTATTTTTATTATTTATTATTTATTTATTTTCAGTACAGATACTTATGTATTTATGTATTTTCAGATGTACCTAAGTACCTCCTAGTAGGATGGTAGGTAAATTTTAAGTCCCATTTTTTAAATTGTTTACCTACCTACCTACCTATATATTATAGTTGTATTATAATGTATTATAATGTACCTACCTACCTATGTATTATAATTGTTTACCTACCTACCTATATATTATTTATATACCTACCTATGTAGGTATACACCGCTACGGGTGTCGAAATAAAAAAATGGCGGTTAGCAAAAATTTTTGTTCGTTTCGTATGAAACCTGAAAAACGCAGATTTCCACCAGACCTCGTTTTATTTATAAGATAGGATAGATATGTTAAAAAATGTAAGGAAAATATTATTTGACGGCAAAAATTTATAGTGGGGGTTAGAGCAGAGCCGACTTTAACAAAAAAAGTTGATATATGGGCTGCTCGAAGTAGGTACTGACGTGTACTGAGGTAGGTACTAATAGGTACCTCCTCCACTTAAGACATTTCTCAAATAATTTTATCCAAAAAATATCCCTGTGCTTGAGGCCGCTAGGTTATAAATACAACGATATAAGTTAGGCGTTTTATTGGGATTTACGAAAATTGGAAACGCTCTCTGGTTTATTACATAAGTAGGTACATATTGTTCGTTGGCTTTATTTTTATGTAGGTACTTACCATCCTAGATCACAAATTAATAATTTACATCAGTGGGCAAAATTAAAAATTCTATATACTGTTTATAAAATTAAAACCGTCTACCTACCTAGCCACGAATGAAATGAAAATTTACAATGACGGTAAAATACCTCAAGATCAGTTTCTAATTTTGATTGGCTGTAAAAAGTGTGTGTATTGGAAATCGCTTTGCGATGAGAAGCTGGTAGGTAGGTATGTATTGCATTTGTAATTATTTAGTCTCGGTTTAGTTATGTAGGTACCTATTAACAAACAAGCTCTGATCTTTGTCAAAGCATTGAGTCAAAGTAAATCGGCGTTGAGTGTTGACGATTTGGTAGGTAACCCCACCCACTAAAAAATGGTAACGCGCTGAAAGCAATACTTCATGAATGGTGTGGAAACTTGCATTCATTATCAGCTTTGGTGTTGAAAATATGCATATAAAAACCTTCTACTTTCACCCTCCTAAGAAAAAAAAATGTCTACGCCAATGAAAAACATTGTGTAGGTCAGGGTTGCCGGTCGTTCAACTACACATACATATTGTACGAACTGTAAATTGAAAATTGAATTATGATTTTTTTTGCAAATTGGCATGAAATATACTGTTATTATCTACCGAATGCAATAATGCTTATCAAGATCGGTACGCCGTGACAGGCTGGGAGCCGTTCCGAAGTTTTAATTTAGCAGTGTTGCAATAACTCGCCATATCAAAATTTTTCAGTAGGCCGCAGCGCATTTTCTTAAGCATTCTAATGGCTATGTAATAATCCAATTTTAATGAATTGAGAAATATGTTTTCTATATTTTATCGTATTTTTTTTTTATTTTTAACTTTGGCAATAAATATCGCCAGAGAAAACATTTTAAAGATTTTTTTAAATGCCTAATCCTTACGTAAATTCAACAACTTTTGGTTGATCAACGGCTTCTGGTCGAAATTTTTTTCTCTAAAATCATTTCCCCATTTCTCATTTTTCATTATTGAGAAAAACTTGAAAAAAGTACCGTTTTGAAAATTATTTTGCAATAAAAAATCATGACGCGTATATCGGTCATTGTAGCTTTTTTAATGACTTACTATATAGGTACGTTAAGATCTTCCATTTAAGCCCAATTACAGCGAGGTCTTCCAAAGTCCAAATTCATGCGGTTTTTTTTCGACACCCCTACTAACAGTACTAACAGTAAATATATCATATTTATTTTTCATCAGTATATACACACACACACACACACATATATATATATATATATATATATATATATATATATATATATATATATATATATATATATATATATATATATATATATATATATATATATATATATATATATATATATATATATATATATATATATATATATATATATATATATATATATATATATATATATATATATATATATATATATATATATATATATATATATATATATATATATATATATATATATATATATATATATATATATATAAATATATATATATATATATATATATATATATATATATATATATATATATATATATATATATATATATATATATATATATATATATATATATATATATATATATATATATATATATATATATATATATATATATATATATATATATATTCACAAAATAAATATGAATAGCAAAGAATTTCAAAGCTAATATATATATATATATATATATATATATATATATATATATATATATATATATATATATGTGTGTGTGTGTGTGTGTGTGTGTGTGTGTGTGTGTGTGTGTGTGTGTGTGTGTGTGTGTGTGTGTGTGTGTGTGTGTGTGTGTGTGTGTGTGTGTGTGTGTGTGTGTGTGTGTGTGTGTGTGTGTGTGTGTGTGTGTGTGTGTGTGTGTGTGTGTGTGTGTGTGTGTGTGTATATCGTAATCGTATTATATCTAGTATTATAGGCCTACTTGAGTAGCTAATTGTAAAATTCAGAACACTATGTGAAACACTCTAATACGATATTGTGCAATAACATTGCATGATTCTAACATTGAAGTACAAAGTGAATCGATAATTCTCGAGGTATTTGATAATAATCGTAAAAAACATAAACGAAGTGTATTACATTTAGCTTTCTGATAATAAATGAGATAAAATACAAGTTATTAGTAAGCTCTTATATAATAGAACGGTCGTCAACTTTTTTGTTATTCCGATTTTTCTATTATTATTCGCACCAGGCCAGTTAATAAATTCAACAAGCAATATTGGGAAATGCAATAAATGCGTTAAATAAACGAGAAATAGTGGTAAGGAATAATTCATCGCCAAATAATAGTCTAAGCTATGGCCGTGAGCAGTTTGTGTACGGAAACGATCGTTGGCCTTATTAGTATGTGAACAGAACTTAATATCTAATTACCATATTAATATTTGCCGTATTAGTAACCATTTAAATACTCTGGATACCGATGCTCTACAAACTGCAATGATAATATTATGATCAGGGCTTTGATCAGACATCAGGGCTTTGATGATTTTGTCTAAATATAACAGGTTAAGCAATTTCACGTTGGCACAATCGTCCGACTTCCTTGCCAAACCCTTACCTTACCTGACGGAGCCAGCTAGCTGATAGTTGATCATATCGCGAGCTCTGTCATCCTGAGCTACAATGCTCATCCTCCCATACCAACCTGAATGCCGCCCAGCCGGGAATTTTACATACTCGGTTCTTGGCCTAATATATATTTTATAACAAGAATAGCTATAATTAAAATTACTGGTTTTATTCAAGTTGCAAAACAGATTTATAAATTAAAACATAAATTCTTAATTACTATTTAATATGGTAACAACCGTATCTTCGAATATGGTAGCCTGTTGATATGTGAAACACTGCCATATTCAATAAGCTATAAACAACTAGACTTCTTTAAAGGTATTAACTGAGAGAAATATGATGCCATGACGTGACTAAATAAAGACACGAATAACTAAAGATATGAGTCTGCTTGACATATTGCTTAAAATTCAATCAAACGATATTTATATTTATGCCATGAGATCTATTTTATGATTCTATTGCTCACATAAATATATATGATGCCATTTGGAATTACATATTTATGGATATGAGACCTTAGCAGTGATGACGATCACTAAATGCTAAAGCTCTTCCTCGAAATAATTACACACTTAATTATTAATTTATGGTACAGTGCCGTTCAATTGAAAGTAAACGACTCTTATGAGAAATTTTGGAAATTTTCCCATTGTGAAGCAGTCTTTTGTAAACAGATCACATTCAATATTATTTTAGGTTGAAAGAGTTAGGTTTTAGGAAAATCGATATGGTAAGAAGGTCTCTTGTAAAAAAATCCATTAAATTAACAAACTAACTGAAAACTTAAGAAAATTACTATGAATTAATATTTGGTCGAAGCACCATTCGCGTTTATAACTTTTTGAAGCCTATTTCTCATAGACAATATTAGTTTCCTGGTGTAATCCTCATTTTCATCCTCAAAGGCATTTTCAATCGCCAACCACAGTTCTTCTACGTTCGCTGGTCGGAAATTTCTGCTATAGGTACATGTCTTTTTCCATTTATGCCCATACATTTTCTATCGGATTTAAATCCGGCGACTTAGAGGGCCAAGGCAGTGTTAATATGGTTTGTATTCAGCTATTCAGTAACAACTCGTGATTTGTGAATAGAGGAATTATCCTGAAATATAAATTTAATTGAAATATGGAAAAAGGAAATAAAAATATTGTCCTGCTGGAAAGTGAAGTTCTCGGGATATAAAATGGAAACGGAAGGAAACATAACATATTCCAAAATGCGAGCGTAACTTTGACCAGTAAGACGCTCTCTGATTCTCCAAGTAACACCTGCTCCTCGGTAACATATCCATGCCCACACGTTGATAGAGAAGCGACCACTACGAGCTGTTGGATTTATATAGCGCTCTTCATATCGGCAATTTCTTGGGGGGTATACACGCACAGAGCCATCATAGCAGGATTGAAAAACTTTTTCGTCTGAAAAAATTCCCAAAAGTCCTGTGGCACACCGACAAATTGGTTGGCAAAGTTTAACCTCTGCTCCTTATGCCGTGGCAACAGAGCAACTTTATTTGCAGCCGAAAAATTCTTCAGCTCAGATGCTCTGATACGTCATCTTGCAGTTTCCACCGAAGTAGGAAAATTTGTTAAGAAGCAGGCAGTACTGCTGTATCAAAAGGATTCTGTCGGAGGTGGTCACGAACGAGTTCGTCTTCCTCCATAGTACTGAATTTCTGACGGTCCCCTCTATGGACGTACTCAACAGTTCCTTCTGCATTCCATTTTTGCTTAATTTTGTAAATGCAACCTTTACTCACATTCAAAGTATAGGCAACTGCTTGCATTGACCATCCGTTCTGCAGTAACATCACAGCTCTCATTTTTTGCGGTTCAGTTAAGCGCGGCATAATAATAATAATTATTATTATTATTATAAGGAAAACTTCAAAATATAGAATAATTATTAGTAAACTGACAAATAAAATTGACAATCAAGTTTTGATTACCTGAAAGCCTGTTTCACATTAATTAAAAAAATTGTTTACTCTCAATTGAACGGCACTGTACCTGCCTGGGTATAGTAGATATTTTAGCGTTTTATGTTCAGCACAATTCAAAAATAAATAGCTTCATCAAGTGTTTATTAATAATTACATAATATTATAGGACAGCGAAAATATATCAAATAGAGAGTTTAGAGAGAATAAAAGGTGGATCCCGGAGTGGAACGGAGCATGCCCTTTAACATTTCACTAACAGATGAAAAAGCGTTCTGTGTTTTTATTTATCTTTATAACTTAAAACCTAACCCTTGGGCGTTTACGTATTAGTGCATTTTACGTCGACAATCAAGGACTGCAGATTTGTTATGTGATTTTGTGGAAGAATTGTGGTGTTTGGACGTGTGATAAAAGTATTTATATAAAATTTATATATTTACATTTGCATTTATATAAAATTCGTAAAATGGATACAATTATCCTTTTTCTTAAAACCCCTTCAAGCCCTTCCTGCAGAAAAAAGCGTTTCGATGTTTAAAGGTTTGGTATGTTCTATGTTTAAGGTTTGGTTTTATCCCCTTCCTGCAACACCTGACGACGACTATCGAAATTTTTAGATTCTGGCTGCCAAAAATTATGCTCGCACCCGATACAGATTATAAGTATGTAAATAATTTTTGGTCTCTGACAACTGTAGTAGGAAGCAGCTTGTAAAATAATAAATTGTTAAGATAGTTTGAATAAGCGCTAGAGATACATTTATTACTATAGATAAAAGAATTCAGAATGGCACAAACGGCACCTTATTTTGATATATAGTAGCACTTAACAGTTTTTTCCATAAGAATAAACAGATAACAAATGGTTTCATTTTTATATTTTTCCCTTAAAGCCATCGTAGCGTTTATTTCAAGAGTTTTGAAACATATATATCTTATATACCTATCAAAATACACTTAAATAGGTCTTGGAATGATAAAAAATTACAAGTGTAAGTTATGGAGCGATTGTTAGCACGCATCGACAACAGCCACTCTGATATACGATACATTGCACAAAAGAGGGGCACGTCACTGAAGCAAGAATTACTATGCACCATAGAAATAGAATTTTTATAGTTCCGATAAATGTCTTATTTAGCACAGTGCCTTTTAGGCAGGCTCACTTAGTATCGGTGTAATCTTCGAGCGGCATCTTTGTATCTCCACCAATTATTTTGTATAGTAATATGCATACAATGTTAGGCGCTGCATACTCAGGATGCATATGATATACCCTAGCTTATGAAATAACCTATTTTCTGAAAGAATATTTTCTACAAGTTACCCAGTATTTTTCTTTCTTCTCTATTGAATTACATGCATTAGCAGATAATACATATATTAGCAGTGCTGCTTCTTAAGCGTTGCCTATGGCCGTCACTATAGCATAAGTAATCCTATTGTTTCTCTTAAATATTTTTTAATTTTGATGAGTTCTCGTCATGTCTCGTACCTGCCGTTCTAGTGGTAGACACTCAACATCACGGGGAATGTCTCAGATATGGGTAGCTAAGAGTATATAAGAGGTCATAATCTTGATATTATAGTCACAACTAATTTAAAACAGAAATTGCTAGCAACATAGCAGCGCAGGCAATCGTGGACTTGAAATACCAATCTGTAAAAGTATATACAATGCCTAGCGAAATGACTGCAACTGGGACACCTTCAGACACTATATTCACAGTAAAATCACAGCAATTCTACGATACGAAAGCGTTGAAAACATCGAGCAGGCCGGACAACACATCACAGAGACTATACAAACAGCCCTACACCAAAGCAAGAAAAACATGGGGAACGCAACTCATATCCAACCACCTCCCCCCACCCCATATAGAAAGAAATCAACCAAGAAAATCACACTACAGATCCAAAGACCCAAAGTATAAACCTATAATTAATAACCTAACAAGAAAATCCGAACATCCCTATCATCTACCTAGACGTTTCACTAAGTCGAAACCTCAAATACCTACCTTAGTCACAGTCCGTGGTAGTGAACAGATAGATGCGGAGAAGGCCGAGTGTTTTTTCATACAGTTTGCTAAACAATTTACCCCTAACCCAATTGAAATAAAAAATGGTAGAAAACACTCGCATATATAGAAGACCTAGAGAGGATAATATTGAATACCACAGATTGCCTTACACTTAAGGAGGTATACGACATAACTAAAAAAGCTACCAAAAAACGAAAAGCACCCGGCCTTCATAATATTCCCAACTACGCCCTAAAACGCATCCCTTACCTTGCAATTATGTTCCTTACACACATTTCTAACTCCTGTCTCAGACTCAGATATCTTACATATTGGAAAACAGCTAAGGTTATTCTTATCCATAAACCATTTAAATCCATAACCAATCCAACTTGCTAAAGACCAATAACTTTACAAGTTACTTTAGCAAGTTACTAGAAACATTAATCCAATCCTAAGTAACGGAATTCGGAAGTGAATAACGGAAGTGAAGAATTCAAGTACAGACTTGAAGTGACGCTTGAATTGAAGAAGTGACTTAAACTTAAACTCTTAACACACTTAAACTCGAAAGAAACGATTCAGCACATATAAAACCAATCGAAGAAAAAGATGGCACGTCTTCGATGTTCGGAAACTGAAGCGCCAAAATTACATTTGTCTCTCCTCGAACGAGCCATAGAACAATGGAAAATAAAGATCATAGAACAAAAGTAGCACAACTGCTTTGCAACTAATATGAGCTAAGAAATGTCATCTATGGTATATATCAAGGTAGTAAATCTATAATATAATCGATTATGTTGCAAAGAAACCACTTTCATACCTTAACCCTAATCACAAATGATAGAGGGCGCGCCTAGTGACCTTTGAGAATATCCTGAGATAACACCTACCAATTAATACTCTGATATCAATTTATGTCACTAGCGAAAAGTGAACGTAACAAGTATATGACAACCAAAAATCACGCATGTGGTGGCGTCAACTATACGTTAGTAATATACTCGTACAACCTGATCGAGTTGAATAATCTGGCATGATCTCCGAGGGTTGAGTAGAATAGACATAGAGGAATGATATTGAAATGGAACGTTGGTTTTACATTTAAATTTCGTGTCACGTATTTCCTAGTAACGTAATAAGAGTAGCTTCAAAATTATAAATATGGATACTATTAATTATAGAAGAAATAACACTATAAATACATAATAATAAAAGTGATTTCAAAATGAAAATAGCCTAGCAATAATTTGGAGTTATACTTTACAAGCCTAAACTCTTAACTAAATTACTTATTACCTAATAGTACCATATATAGATCACATTGTTCCACGATTATTAAAACAACAAAATCTCGATGACAAGTTAACAAAACGTGGATTAACGTAGATTTATGCCGTTAACGGTTTAATTGATAGCGACATGAAAACGGGTAAGATACTCGGTCTGCTCCATATTAAAGGCCGATTCGTGGGTGGTCTTTTATTATACTCTCATCACCCTCGCCTTGACTACAAGAGGAACATATGAACATCTCCCTAACAAGACTGAGATGCACGATTGATTTTCATGACTATCTCCATTGATATTATTCAAGATGCTTAAAAACAACGTTCCGGATAACACGCGTTAATAGTGTTCGAGATAATTTTATGCAAAGGAGGCTTATCATCTAATATGACAAACTACACAATTCATAATTTTCTGCTTGCGTTTAATTGATATAAACACAAAATGTGCCTTCAGAAAACTAATGGCAGAGAACTGGCCTTTCTAGAAATTGTAGAAAAATAGCAGAAAATATCAGTTTGAATTCGACAGCTGCTTTTAAAAGATGAAGTTATCACTAGCCATAACAAATTGTTAATATTTATAATTATATTTTGAATGACCTTGATCAGTGTAGATACGTTAATATATATTATAATTTGCCTATCAATTTTCTCGTTGTTATTTTTTGTTAAATTGTTATAAGAAACTAATTTGTTGATGTTATGCAAGAGATTAATAAGCAATATTTAATAGATATGCTACAAGTAGGTGTAAACTGCGTAATATTAATCTAAAAGAATAACACATATTATTTATACATAAGTTAGACTTTTTGAAGAGTTTGAGTTTCTTAGGCTGATGTTTTTTTTGCCGAACTTAAACGTGAAAATTCCTCACTCATGTAATTTTCAACCAATCAGAAGGTTGATATTTGTTTGGTTACCATGGCAACCCAAACAATTTCCGAAAACTATCCTCCTTCTAGGAGACAGCATCCATTAAGCACACTGGATATTTTTTGACAGATACATGAAATTATTTTTCTCATGTTGACATGTTATAATTTTGTGTATTACGTACATTGTGTAGACCGGGAGGTAGTGACATATTTTCAGACGTGATTTTACTCAGTATGCCTTTTGGAGGGTTATCATATGCATATTCTGAAGATAATAAATGATAAATTAAAGAATCATTCCGACACCATTTCAACATGTTTCTTTTTCCTTCATCCTCAATCCTTCCAAGCAAGAAATGACTCTCACCCCCCCGCTTGGTTCTTGCTGGATAATACAGTATATTTATCTAAAGCATATTTCACGACTGACTATAGTTAAATATGTATAACTGATTGACGAAGCAGAATCTATTATTTATTTATTTCCTAGCTATCATTTTAGATCACTGACCTTAATAAAACTTAATTAATAAAAATTATTAGAAAAATTAATAAAATGTGTAATATTTCGAGTCCTGCGGTGTATTTTAGTCATCAACTAGTAATCTATATGATTAGCCTCCTCGAATCAAAATACCCACCACTACTATACTAAAACTATTTCTTACTGGTATGGTGAAGTTATGATTATACTCAAATGAATATCTTCCTATATCACTAAACTACTCACGAAATAAGGAAATATTATATAACATTTGATAACAAACCTGACCATAATAATTATACGATGATTCTTAATTTGGACAAATAATGCAAAAAGTTAAGTTGGTGTGCCAGTTGCGTGTTAACCTTGACCTGTGGGAACTTTAAATATAAGTTATAATAATTAAAATAGTAGGAGGAGATATAACATTTCACTGCAAAAACATAAATCAAAATTTTATTCACCTTATCAGAACGTTACACGATTTTTTTGAGATTTGAACCTTTTTTGCATATACTTAATAATATTAGATACAATTTGTATGATATCGATTTGATAATTATTCTGAGAATGAAAGCCAAAATAAATATAATGTTCTTAAAATAATTTTTACCTAGTTAAAATAATGGTATTATTCTCGGGCACCGTATTAATTGTGGCTCTATCCTAAATTAATTGTGGCTCTACCAAAAAATGCACGATTGACGTAATGCAATTAATTGATATAGAGACCCAATCAATTTACACAACTCATGTGTATAAAAGAAACCTTCTAAAAGTGAATATCTGCCTTTGAGTCTTTATGTCGGATTTGTAAACAGTTACAAACTATACGCTTTAAATGCTAAACTCGCGTCAAACTAAGACTGTCTCATATTAGTTTCGATACATTAACGTTATTGCAGTTTCCGCTCTTATTGACAGCGATCATGTGTCAAAGCTTTAAGTTTAAAGAACAATGGAATAAAAAATTATAAATTATTTTGTCGTTTTCTCACTATTATATTTATGATACCTACATACCAATTAGGGTACTTGGTGAGTATTTTAGGCGGTATCTTAACACAAAGGTTAATTGCATTTGATAAAAGGAAGGTAAACAGTACCGTCTTACTTTATCCGATAATTTAAGACCGTCTTCGCCTTTTTATTTTGCTGCGAGTTTAATCTTTTTTAGGGTTCCGCACCAAAGTGTAAAACGGGACCCAATTACTAAGACTCCGGCTGTCCGTCTGTCCGTCTGTCACCAGGCTGTATCTCATGAACCGTGATAGTTAGGCAGTTGAAATTTTCACAGATGATGTATTTCTTTTGCCGCTATAACAACAAATAATAACTGAATAATATAAATATTTAAGGGGGCTCGCATAGAACGAATAGATGCTATTCTAATGTATGCTAATAAATGCCGGAGTCGCCGGTTGGACGAAATTAATTAATAGCTTGTGTGATTTTATAGATAATGGTACGGAACCCTTGTTGACTCGTATATGTTTGATTATTTATGCGTATCACGACAAGGAGACGTTTATACCATACGTTTTCCATACGCTAGTATCAACGACAGGTAGGTAACTAAATTAAAATCTGATAAAATATTCTATTCAATTTTGACTTTGGGTCAACTTTAGTCAATGCGTAGCGACGCTCTAAACAATGTCTTATTCACTAGTAATTTAAAAAAAAATACTTCAGTAATCTGACACAACAGACAGTTTACCGACCGTAATCAAATTTAATAGAAATAATCAATTTTAATAGAGGTTATAGTCACTTACGATTTAGCTATAGCCAAATTGGCTATGCAAATTGAAAATACTAAAAATTCTAAATTTGATAATGTATTCATTAATTAGGGTTCATTTCATATGTAAATGACATACTTTAAAGCCATTGGTAAGTGCATATCATATTTGATAGATATTTAACGATATTAAATGATATAAAAATGTAATATTGGTTTTAATAATTATTTAATCATTTTTTTTCAATGTAACATTTAATTTGAATACCTCAAATAAGCTGTCGTATTTACTGAATTTTTGATTACCTAATGTAATCTATAATAAAAAAACTTAAATAAAATCGAATATTGTCTGAAACATTACGTGCATAATATATTTTTGTCTACACAAATAGCCGAGGTTATTATTTTTCATAAATATGAATTTTTTGTTCTAGTTTTATAAAGGAAAGACAACTTGATTTTTTATTTATCAAGTTTACCACACAAAAATTTATCAATAACATTTTTTTCGGAGTATTTGAAATTCGATTCTACTACTGTTTGCACCGTTGATTGAGGACACTAACTATCGACGCATGCGCAATGGCATTAAAAACCCCCACAGCTGGCTATGGTTCTTTCAGTCTCCACAAACTTGAACAGCCAGCAACCCCTATGTACGGCCACTTTTACATACGCAGAGGTGATAAAATTACCTTTAATTTGATATATATAACTGATGAATATACGTCATGAGCGTATAAATGTAAAAAAATATTACCTGCTTACACCTGTCTGCGAAGAGGTTGCGGCCAAGTACGCAATGGTAACTATCACTTTTCGAATTCTCTACATATATTTCTGTGAAGTGAAATGTAGTTTGTTTTAATAGCTAGAGAACCATTTTTTTCCAAAAAGTCAATTAACATTAATTTAATTAAAATTACTAGCTGGCACATTTTAATAGGTAACCCGGCCAAAACACCCCTTTTATAATTGTACATAAAAATTTGATTTTTGATTAAAAACTCGATGAATGTAGCAAACTTGCAGTCGGATCTTAGACTATTCGGTTTGATGACATAATAAGCTGTGCGATATATTTTATCGTGCTTTATAGGAATCTTACATTGATCGCAGACTATGTATTTTTGAGCACTTACATTGATGGTCGTAGGTAAATATAATTACAGATCCTAGTCTTTATTATTATTTATACGGGGTGGTATGATTCCCCTAGTCTCGTATCTGCGGTGAATTAGAATTGGGTCTTCATAAAAATGAAGAGATAGAAACACCACCCATCTAGTACTACTTTCTCATGCATGGCAGACACGGGACAAGTAGAGTAAAATATTAACCCGGAGAAATAATAAACGAATAACCGAAAACGAAAATTGACTGAATATTATGTACTACTAAAATTTGGTAAGCTTTTGTTTCAGATTAGTTTGGCCATGGGATATCCCAAAATTCGATAGTCCTTAATAATTCGGTAGTCCTTTAGTAGTGCATATAAACAATAACATGGTTTTTAGTTATTCTTATATAATAGATGTATGTTACATATTTATAAAATGGTTAGGTACTACTTCTGAGGACATTCAGAAGTACAATAAATACTAATCAATATTTTTTAAGCCTCTTATTTTGTTAATATACGAATATATATAAATATATTTCCTCGGATATGTACGTGATATTTTCACTCTCAACTTGGAATTCCGTGAATACAGGATTTTGTAATAACCAAGACAGATATCGAGAATCGTGATTCTTATAGCACAAATTGCTTTATTTCTTATTTGTTTATTATCCCATCGAGAAATGGATCTTATTGATGTTACATAATACTATGAACGTAGGTACCAGTAGAATATATTTTATTATACCTAAACATCTGTATTAATTAGTTTACTATTGCTATTTTGAAAGGAAATATATTATTTCGAACAGGATGTGTTGGCCTTCTATTGCAAGAAAATATTAGACAATCAGATTATAAGTGAAGGACCAATTTCTGTTTTAACGAATTATTATGAACCATGCTGCCATTGCTTATACTTTGAAATTATATTATATTGAATATGATAATTATTAACATATTGTGGAGCAGTGAGTTTAGATTGTAGATTCCATAAATCAGTTTTACAACTAGTTTGAAGAAATTGCTAAAATAGTTATTATTACAAAATGTTGTTTTGGGGAGTCACTGCTTTGTTCATTCAAAGCTTTAACAACTTTCCCGACTATTTCCTTCGCCACTATCCTGTCGTAACAATAAAAAAATTCGAATAAACTGGATTCCTGGACATATTATAACACATTGGTACATGTAATCACGTTACGCGCCATTAAATTAAAAAAAAAATGTAACACAGTTATTATAAGGTTCATATCACTAAGTGTGTACCTATTTCAAATCAAGTCAAAACCTTATTATTATTCAAAACATTCATTATTCATTTCGATTTATATCGAACTACTTTAATGTCGTAATCTGATTGTTGCGGCACCCGCTAAGCTTATCACTTCTTTTTATTTCCTACTTATTTCCTAACTAACAATTACAAGGCATTGTTATTACACTTGACCAACGACTTGACCCATCGATAAAGGCGTTCTGCTTGCTCCATCTAGATCAATCAGCATAGATCAGAAGCTGCGAGTATCTGCCAAGTAGTCGTAAAAAATGGGGTCACCACGACCACACCTTTAAGTTACGTCCAGACTAGCACACGCAGTAGCGTATGCGAACAATATTTTGATACATTACTGACTGGCACATGACTAATTAGTTGTATTTTTCAAATAAAATGCAAAGAGGTCCGCAAAAAATGGTATATTGGTATTTTGAATAGGAACTTTTTACTTTTATATAACGACTGATTTGAGGTTTTTAAAAGTGAATAGATTTATATTAAGAATAGGTATGTACTAGAAATAATACATACTATGTAATGGATTTATTTATTTATCATTTCGTTCTACTTTCAGTGTATTCAGTGTATTCGGACTTGTGTAATGGCAAATATTGATGTATATATATGAAACGAAGAATGTTTATAATTTGGCTTGTCGCCTGGCTTAGATGCTAACCTAAATAACGAAAACGGCAAAGAGACATCTGGCATTATTGCATACAAAAAGTTTGGTTTGCCCTTACAACTGAACCCAGCACCTAGCACTCATTTCTATTTAGTGTCAGTTGAGTGGTTATGTGTGACGTTTTATATAATATTAAGTGAGAATTAAGACGAATAAATTGGCGTGTTGTTACTAGTTACGTGGATATTTGGATGAGTACATGCTTGATTATTAATTGTTTATTCGAATGTATGCTGAGTGATGCTGAATTAATGTTATATGAGTCTAACAACTACCTATAGCACTGCGGTGCTATACTATATACGGTTACTTACATTATTGACTACTTTTATACAATTCTTAAGAAGGTAACTTTGTTTTTAAGATAATTGCAATATTATGGAAATATTAGAAAATCGAAAGGAAAAAAAATAAGCGACTAGATTAATAATCACCAACAAATGCTGCATACTTTATTTTTTACTTCAAATACACGAAACTGAACATTTTATAATTTATCATGAGATTATTTGTTATATTTTTAGTCATCCGGAGTTAAATAATTATTACCTATATGGAATTGAAACTAGACGTATATTTGGTCTGAATTTATTGATTTCTACAATAAAATTATCGAAAATTATCCCATTGAGAATATTGGAAAAGTTTGTTTGCTTCAAACCAAAGAAATAATCGACCTTAATAATAAATACTTTCATATCTGATTAATTCACAGTACGCCTCTGCTTCTGATACAATCCGACTACTGTATCACATTAACACGGGGCACTAGACGACGAGTGGCTAAATTATATCCCCTTCATACTTCTACTTAACAATAAGACCATCTAAATTACAAATCTAAACTGCCCAGTTCGTGCTAATGTACGTCCCTTGTACCTACATATGCAGGTTACTACTGTATTGTGCAAAATCTGATATGGATTTTTCTCCACTAGTAAATGAAAGCCTTTTATGCTTTGGTATCAAAATTGATCTATTTTACTTCAAGGATTACTTCATATGAAATATGTTTCTCTGTCTGGACAAATAGGTACATTTTACTTTGTTTCACAGTGTTACTCAAAAGAAATGTAATCTGATGATGCCAAAAAAATGTTCCCAGCAGGACTTCCGAAATGGAACCAGGAAATTCCAGTCAGTTGTAGGACCAAAATTCCAAAAACGAAAAACCAAACTTCAAGTCAGAATGCAGGACAATTTAGTATAACAAAAGTTGTTTATTGTGTAAAATTGTTTAACATAACAAAAGTTGGTTTCTTTTCGTCGCTATTAAAATAACATTAAACAAAAAAGTCCTTTTGAATTTAAAGAAAAAATTATAAAAAATAGTTTTTACAATACTTACTTAAATTTTAAAATTTCTACCAATAAACTGAAATAGCCAAAATATTATAGCACTCGAAGTAGTTTCCACAAACAGTAAACAAATTATAGTCGGGTATAAACCTCAACGTTTAAGCAAGTACATAATATGGAAGTGACATACAACCACTTCCACATTATGGTATAATTTTGTATTAGCATATCTAGAAAGAGAATATTAATGTAAATATTGATTAAGGTAAGTCATTGTATACCATTTGTAAATTAAAATATTGCTTGGCTCCTAAATAGTCTCTCAATTATTTGCAAAAGTGTATCTATTTACGAAAATGCAAATGTATAAAGATTAAAATACCACCAGATATGGTGGTTTATAAAATCAGTTACGAGGCACTTCTCGAATATCAGGAGTAATAAGCTGATAACATCTGTTCTTGGAAATTGTCTTTTTGTGTATTTATTTTATTATGTATTTATTTTGTGATTTGTAATAGTATATTAAACTTAGGCACAAAATTAATAATTGATAATATAGGTAAAATAGGTACGACAAAATTCATGTTAGATGTGTGTAATTTTGTTCATAAATAGCTAATATGTATAAAATTATAAGCTGTATTTAAGAACCCCTAATCCACGAACCTAAATGTCCACTTTACAACTAATTATAATTCATCGGGAATGGCCTATGAATACATATAAACTAGATGCCTATCTCGCCATTTTACTGATTTTACTTGTATTATACGCGACCACCTGTTTTGCATTTATATTATTGTTCTGTCTTGTACCTGAATAAATCTTGCAAGTTGCTGACTTACAACAACTGGCAATACTAGGTGAGTTGGATCATGTTCAATACACAAAACAAAATAAACGAATATTGTAACTATTATATACCAACCTACTTAAAAAGTTGTGGATATATCGTTTTGTCGCTAGTTGCACAATAGAGTAGTAAGATAATAATATACCAAAGCACTGTAGTTATATACCAAAGTTATATGGTGAAGAGGCATAATGTTCGTGTGCTAAGGTATGGGAATATAACCAATATCATTTTTCGAATTATTTGTGCAACAATGTTCTCAGAGACATTATATGTTTCACAAATAAATATATCATTAGTACTTACCAATTACATACTGTTGCGTACTTAGAAACACATAGAAAAATATAATAGGAGAGGTTGCTGATTACGTTTTGATCTATTTGTGTGGTGGTGGTTCTGCTGGAATAGTGTTGAGGTGGGATATAATTTTCTGACAGCAGCCTGATGTTCATATAGTCTTTTTGTTGTTCGTTTCTTAGTTTGCCCAATATTTCTTGTGAGCAGTCAGATCGAGGAGTATATATTAGCTTTTAAGTTCTTTGCTATTCATATTTGTTTTGCGAGAAGAAATCTCGGTTTGTAGCAATTCATTACATAGAGAAATAAGCAAATATAATGAATAATAAGGAAGACACACTTACCAGTTGCATATCTGGACATATATTCGGAAACGAACGACTTAGAAGTTGTACAAGTTCTCTCACCTTCATTGAGGATCTTCAGAGTGATGTACGATTTGTTTTATTGATCATTTATACTTGAATTTAAGATATTCATATCTCAACACTTTCAGTGACATTTTATGATATTAGTTTTTGCCGGAACTGACATTTTTAGAAAACACAAACCTACTCTACTATTTATATTTGTTCTATTTGAACATATTATATACAAAAGCATTAGGCATACAGTTATCCAGAAGATGTTAAACTTTAAAATGCATAAAATGTTGTAGAATCTATTAAAACAACTACTTTTCCTAGCTATATGCTAGAAAATATTGAATTACATATACAATAGAATTCTGAAGCATTTCAAGAGGGAGTGATACAGAAATTGCTTGCTTAGTCAAAAGTAAAATCATTTGCTGGATTGGTAATAATGGTTATTTCGAAAATTCGAAAAAATTCCAATTTTCACCCTGGAATATATTTATTAGCTTTTAAATTCTTTGCTATTCATATTTGTTTTGCGAGAAGAAATCTTGGGTTTGTAGCAATTCATTACATAGAGAAATAAGCAAATAGGTGAATAATAATGAGATGTCTTAATAGAAAAATAGTTAATAGAAAAGTAGTGTTACGAGTAAGATAAGATAAGAATAATAGATAAGAATAAGTAGACTTATAATAGAAACACATATCACTGATCATTATCCTATAATATTACAAATAGTTTTAAAAATAATTAAGGAGTCAGAAAATATTTATCTTATATCGCAATTAACTAGCACTATTAGGTGTAAAGATTAGCAAAAATGTTTCCACGAAATCTCTTGGGAATTAGTTTATAAGGAACCAAACATTAACACTGCAACAAACAAATTTATTAATATAACATTGGAAAATATTGACAAATGTGCTACAGTAAATAAAAATAAAACAAAATACACAAAGAAATCAACATGGATAACTAATGCCTTAGTAACTTCTATTAACAAAAAAATGATGTGAAAAAATTAAATATTAGACATTTTAATACAGGGAGACAGAATTGTTTACGTTTATGGCCGATGCAAGATCGCTCCATCCTTGTGGTCCGTCTTCGTCTCCCGAACGGCACATTTGCCAGGCTTACTGTTAAATTTACGTGAAATCTTTAATTACCTTAAGAGATGTTCAAATAATTTGTCAATTTCAACGAATCTGATTGATTTTAATACAAAAAATGTTACTTAAAACAGCTTCTTGGTAAAAGTAATCTATAGCATTGCCTTATTGCGTTAATAATATATGGTGAAAACCGAAAATGTACGTACTGTGCCTTGAGATATAATTCTCAATAACGGCAACGTAGCTTGATGCGTCTTACTCGGGTTTTACGTTATGGTCGATTTATGAATGAAAGCTGATGTTGAGAGGTTGCTGAATCTCCGTCGTGTACTTGTGTTTTCTTTAGTGTGTTCTATGAATGTTTGTATTTATTGCGATTTTGGTGGACAATAAATATCTATTTTCTATTATGTATCTATTATATATCTATTAAACAAACACCTTTTTCGCTCTAAAACTCAACTTTAACTATTATTTTCTGCTAGTGACTAATGACGAACAAAAGTTACTAAATAATCCATATAAATTTTAACGGCAATGAGCGACTTGTAGAACGATAGGTTGATTCTGACGTGACATTGATCAAACCTTCCCGAAATCCGAATGTTTTTTGGATGTCTCGAATAATAATTTATTTGCTTACCGGCGCATTCGCCAATTTGTAGAATATTTTTGTTGGTTTTGTAATTGTAGTAATATTCTTGTGGTATCTATCTGTGGACCAATGAATCGTCTTCAAGTAATTACGACAAAATTACCTAGTGGGAGTACCTAGTATTGCTGTCCATCTGAATGTTTATGTTGGGTAGGCATTAGTTTTATCATTAATTTCAGTTCTTTCAATCAACGGTTAAACGTGGCACTACGCTCAACGTTAGCATGTCCAAAGCAAAATTATGATACTCTGACAACCGCGGATGGACAGCAGATAATGTATATATTATGTAAGGCAGGTACGTTTAGGTTTCTCTATGCACATTGTTGCACATGAAATTTTTCTAAAAATTTCTCATAAATAATAAATATATAAATATCATATATTACTTGGTGATATTACCTACTTAAATCTGTAATCACTACAAAGTGTGGGTCAAAATTATGCTGTACCTAGGCTGCATTGTACTTCCTCCGTGGGGGAACGTCTTTACCTCAAATTGGCCATGGAAGGGCAACGTTCCCCCAAAATGGATTCTCTGGTTGATGATGATGACAGAAGATGATGATGGCACGACATTCACAAAGTACATGCTCGACCGTCTTATCTTCTTGTCACATCCTCTACAGATGGGGCGTACTGTGTACCTACTTACATACATTAATATCAAATTATTACAGTACAGTAAATATTAAGTATAACAGTTGTTTAAGTTAACAATGTATTAAGTATAACAATGTTTTAAATTTTGATGTACAAAATTATTAAATCCCATTAACATGAAATTTTTAGGTACGATCGGTTCCGTAAAGCAATGCAATACATTAAATTGGAAATTTGTCTACAGGCACTGTGGCTTAAGAAAAAAATTACTAAGGTATTTTATAATCTCTTATACTCTTATATTAATAGTATCATGAAACATTCATTACAGTCACATTTTAATATATATATATATATATATATATATATATATATATATATATATATATATATATATATATATATATATATATATATATATATATATATATATATATATATATATATATATATATATATATATATATATATATATATATATATATATATATATATTAGCTTTGAAATTCTTTGCTATTCATATTTATTTTGTGAAAAGTAATCTTGGGTTTGTAGCATTTCATTACATAGAAATAAGCAACTAGACGAATAAGAAAGAAAACACACTTACCAGTACTATATCTGGACACACATACGGAAATGAATCACTATGCATATGAAAACGAACCACTTAGAAGTTGTACAAGTTCTTTCACCTTTCTTGAGGATCTTCAGAGCAGTATACGATTTATTTCATTGATCATTCATACTTGAATTTAAATTACCAATACACCAACACTTGCAGTGACGTTTTATGACATTAGTTTTTGACGGAACTCATTCTTAGAATACACAAACCTAGTCTACTATTTATATTTGTTCTATTTGAACATATTATATATAAAAGCATTAGGCATACAGTTATCCAGAAGATGTTAAACTTTAAAATGCGAACGATATGAAAACGAACCACTTAGAAGTATGCATAGTGATTCATTTCCGTATGTGTGTCCAGATATAGTACTGGTAAGTGTGTTTTCTTTCTTATTCGTCTAGTTGCTTATTTCTATGTAATGAAATGCTACAAACCCAAGATTACTTTTCACAAAATAAATATGAATAGCAAAGAATTTCAAAGCTAATAAATATATCCAGGGTGAAAATTGGATTTTTTTCGAGAATTTTCGAAGAAACAATTAATACATACAACCAACAAATGATTTTAGTTTTGACTAAGCAAGCAATTTCTGTATCACTCCCTCTTTGAATGCTTCAGAACTCTATTGTATATATAATTCAATATTTTCCCGCATATAGTTGGAAAAAGTAGTTGTTCTTCAATAGGTTCAACAAGATTTTATGCATTTTAAAGTTTAACATCTTCTGGATAACTGTATGCCTAATGCTTTTATATATAATATGTTCAAATAGAACAAATATAAATAGTAGACTAGGTTTGTGTATTCTAAGAATGAGTTCCGTCAAAAACTAATGTCATAAAACGTCACTGCAAGTGTTGGTGTATTGGTAATTTAAATTCAAGTATGAATGATCAATGAAATAAATCGTATACTGCTCTGAAGATCCTCAAGAAAGGTGAAAGAACTTGTACAACTTCTAAGTGGTTCGTTTTCATATGCATAGTGATTCATTTCCATATGTGTGTCCAGATATAGTACTGGTAAGTGTGTTTTCTTTCTTATTCGTCTAGTTGCTTATTTCTATGTAATGAAATGCTACAAACCCAAGATTACTTTTCACAAAATATATATATATATATATATATATATATATATATATATATATATATATATATATATATATATATATATATATATATATATATATATATATATATATATATATATATATATATATATATATATATCATCCATTATTGTCCCTATCTATTAAAAATAAGATAAAGAGGACGGCAGTAACTATCGACCCATATCTCTTACCAATTTGGATTTAAAGAGAATGTGTCGACTGAAGATGCAATAGTAGCCTTAACAACAAAAATCCACTCTGCACTAAATCAGTCAAAACCCTGTCTATGTACGTTTACTGACATCAAAGGCGTTTGATACAGTTAGTCATTCTTTCCCTTTACAATCACTTGATGATATTGGTATGAGACGGAATAGTTTAAAACTGTTTCAAAGTTACCTAACCAACAGACATCAGAGCGTGAAAGTAAATAATGTAATAGGTGATACACTACCTGTAGAATATGGAGTGCCACAAGGTACAGTGTTGGGTCCAGTTTTGTTCTCTGTCTATATAAATGACCACCTATTCCCTCTATCCTTGTGTAGAGCAGACATTATAGGATTCGCGGATGACACAGCAACATTTTTAAAAGCCAACTCATGAGAAGAATTAAAAATAAGTGTTGAAAAGGACTCAACTGGTTCGAACACAAGCTACTAACAATAAATTTCGAAAAAACTAACTACTTTCCATTTAGCTGCTACGCTTCTGGTCTTCCTCCATTTTCACACATAAGAATTGAAATTCATAACAACGAAGATATCATCATGCCCTCAACAGAAATTATATATTTTGGAGTTGTCACTGACAGGCACTTACGATGGGATAAACATATAAAATATACTATTAGAAATTTTGATAGATATATTTGCTTATATCTCTATCTCTCTATCTAATTAATTCCTGCAAACCCAAGATTTCTTTTTGCAAAACAAATATGAATACCAAAGAACTTATAAGTTAATATATATATATATATATATATATATATATATATATATATATATATATATATATATATATATATATATATATATATATATATATATATATATATATATATATATATATATATATATATTAGATTAGATCCCTCAGTGGATGAAGTGTGACTTTTTCAATTGCATAAGGGACACGTTAAGTATCAAATTAGGTTTCGTTTAGAAAATAATATCACTTGAAATTTATTCGACAACCTCGTATGAGATACATGCAATAGCTTAAAAAATCTTAATAGCGACCAACCTACGGGACTTTTAGTATGTCATTTGGGGTTATATTCTCCATATGTTTCCACTGATAAACATTCGTATATAATTTTTTCCGAAGTTGGACCTAACTTGCTAAATTCCGAAAACTTGCCTACACTATTAGTTTAAAACAATTTTAATATCATTTATTTAGCATTAAAATATAAAAGTGACCTTATATGCTATGCCTGCATTTTTAGATTGGTCAATAACTGATAGTCAATAACTTTTTTAAAAATTATTACAACACCGCAGCCTGTCCTGTTCTAGCGCGGTTGCGATTTTTTATTACAAAACTTTTTTTTAATTTTAATTTGAAAGATTAGGCGTCAAATCAAAGGAAAATTTTGTTATATGAAAAAAAAACAGGGCGATTTTCGAGTTGGACACCTGCAACAGTGATATGTTGCAGGTGTTGAACTCGACAATCGCGCACTTTTTTTTCGGATAGAAAAATTTTCTGTTGATTTAACGCATAATCTTTCAATTAAAATTTAAAAAAATGAGTTTTGTAATGAAAGATCCTAACCCCGCAAAAACGACAGGTTAAGCGGAAAAGCGACCATCCCGTACTCTGAAAATTTTACAGTGTGGTAGACTCATTAGAATGAAGCTGCTAATCTGCTTAATATCTGCTTAATACCTGCTCTCAGCAAATCGAAATGACCATAAATATTATATTCAAATATCTGGAGAAACAAATATTCATATTCACCTCGTAAAACCTTGTAACAAGCAAATACAACGGCTATTGTATAAACTATTCATACATGTAAAGATAGTCGTCTTAGTTAAGGTGGCATATCAAGATAACATTTCTTGTAGCTGCATGAGACTGGAGACTGTAATAGGGCAATAACCGTATCGACATTATACACCTACGCCCAAGCACTGACCACTTTAGGATATGTGAGCGATAGAGGATTACAGAAGAAATAGCAGCAGTTTGTATTTGGCGTATAGGTAAAAGAATGTACCAGCTTAAACCAGAACGACTTTACTATTTAGATAGCTGTTTGCAAATCGGTATTTCTAACATATCCAGATATGCAAGTTGAAAGTATACAGGGATGAATAAACAAATTAAAAGTTAAATAGGTATAATTTAAATATTTAATATAATATAATCAGTCACTTCAGTTAAGTATTCTAACTAATTGAAAATATTCACATGTACAAACAAATTATTGCAAAATATAGACGTTTTACTTTGACTGGCGTGTAGTGTATTGATAACCAGTGCCGGATTACCCATTAGGCCCGTTAGGCCTAGGGGCCCGCCATAAAGGGGCCCGGTTCTGGAGGTGTAAATAATAATAATAATAATAATACCATTATTAAATCAATTAATAAATGTACTTAATATAAAACAAAATTATGTAGGCACTGGATTTTTCTGCTATGCTCTGACAAATGTGTTTAGGTTTAGATGTTTGTGTTCTTTGCAGTCTATCGGTTTTGGTTTTAACTCAATAATAAGGAAGATTTATGACTGTTTTCATTTCAACTTGCCGGCCGCGGACTGCACGTGTGCTTGCCGGCGTGCGATGTGCGGTTTACGTCAAAGGTTGCAGCTATCAGCCGATGTATAATATTTTCATTTTCAAAGAAAATACCGACAGCCCATGTTCTAATTTTTTTATTGTTTTTATGTACCTATCACGCGGTGATCAGGTTTAGTACAACGACGACCAGCACCCAGCACCCGCTTAAATTTATTTCCTTTGAACTCTAAATTTGAGTTTGACTGCCGAGTGCCGAGTTCCTAGTTGATTCGAATCTCATAAAGATTTGTTTAAAAAAAGTAGATATTTTAGTTACCTATTTTAAATAATGTACAAGCATAAATCAGGATCACAAAAACGCAAAGAAAAGTTAAAGAAAAAGATGCCAAGCGTTTAAAAGTTTCCATTAAAAATTTTCTACAAACTCGCGGGCTAAATCAGGAATTAGCTTCTACATGTAAGTAAAAATTTCAATATTACTTTCTGGCTAGACTTTACGTACAAAAAATGTATTTTAATTAAACATTCACCCAAAAACTAGTGGACAACAATAACTTCAAAAGGAAAAAAATTACATTTTGAATTAAGTATTTTTGTTTTTGGAATAGGTAGGCACTGGCACCTATTTTTCAAACTACTTACCTACTTTGTGAAAAATAGGCATATAAAAACTAGAAAATGGAACATTGTTTTTGTTTCTTTTTTTGTAGCGTCAAATGATAAACCAGCCCCACCTGAGATATCTGGGTTGGTTTCAGAACCAGTTGCTATGAATTTTCAAACTGAAAATGCTCCTGTTCTTGAACAAAATGCAGTTGATGAAGAACCGTCGCATAGTGTTCCATCTGACACTGACATAGTTTGCGAAACTATGAGTCCGAAAGTGCTTCGTTACTATTACTAAAATTACCATCACCGAAAATTATAAATGAAGACTTAGAATTAATTTCTGATACAGAAGCATATTCTATAGATCCAGCCCTTTGGCCTGATCAACTAACCGAAAAATTTCGCTAGTACATACTTTCCAACCGTCCTGATAAAATATATGGTGATGTTAATTCTTCTGGAATCCAAGATGCTAAAAAGTTACGGACTTTTCAAACCAGTTGTTTTACAAAAGTCTTGGCCAATGGGGAAAAAGTTAAACGTGATTGGCTTGTATATAGTGGTACTACTAATAAGGTTTATTGTTTTATATGCAAATTATTTTCTCCTGATAATTCATCTCTTTGTCGTGGAGGCATGTGTGATTGGAAAAATATTAATGCAAGATTGTCAGATCATGAAAACTCTTTATTGCACAGAAAAACCATGTTTGTCGCAATATCTAGGGGAAAAATAGGCCGCATTGATTCACAACTAGAAAAACAGTTTGATACAGAAAAGAATTACTGGAGGGAAGTTCTAAAGCGCATAGTAGCAACGGTAAAATTTCTCGCTAGTCGGGGATTGTTCTTTAGAGGAAGCACCGAAGAACTATTTAATTCACACAATGGTAATTATTTAGGTTGCTTGGAATACTTAAGTGAGTTTGACCAGTTCCTAGCAAATCATTTTTCTAAGTACGGGAATGCAGGACGCGGTGTAACAAGTTATCTTTCTTCGACTGTCTGCAATGAATTCATAGAAATAATGGGAGCGGAGGTCAAAAAAAACATTATAGAAGAAATTAAGAAGGCCAAATATTTTAGTATTATCGTGGATTCGACCCCAGATATTTCCCATATCGACCAACTTACTTTTATTGTTCGGTATGTGTGTCCACATGAAAATGAGCAAGTGGAAAGATTTCTGGGATTTTTTCCTATAAAGGCTCATAACAGTGCTTATTTAGAGCAGACTGTTATTACACTCCTTGAGGAATGCCAGCTCTCAATTGAAATTTGTCGTGGCCAGAGCTACGACAATGCTTCAAATATGTCTGGTCAGTATAGTGGGCTTCAAGCTCGAATAAAAAGCCACGCACCAGAAGCCTTTTACATTCCATGCGGTAGTCATTCTCTCAATCTTGTAATTAACACAACTGTTGAGAGCGTTAGAGCTTCAGTGGATTACTTCGATATGCTACAAACCTTGTACAGTTTTTTTCTTCGTCTACACACCGCTGGGAATTATTAACAAAAGCATTAAATGAAGCAAACAAATCGATTGAGGGTAAGCGTTTGTCAGATACGAGATGGTCTGCAAGAGCTGATGCTACTAATTCTTTGAAAGATGGATATGTAGAAATTACGAATTTGTTATATTCCATGTCCCTTGATGAGAGCCAATCAACAAAAACCAGATCAGATGCTAATACATTAACATGCAAATTCAGTGGGATACAGCATTAATGACAATTATGTGGGACACTCTATTACAACGAATCAATGCTGTATCAAAAAAACTGCAGGATTCAAAGATAACTTTAGGCATAGCAACTGATCTTTGTAACTCCCTGTCACAGTTCGTTCAATCAATAAGAAATGTAGGAGTAGAAGCCTTAGAAGAAAAAGCAGCATTACTTACAAATGAGAGACAGTACAATTGTGATAAAAGGCATGCCCCTAAAAAAAAGATTTTTTGATGAAATTGGGATAGAGCTATTGGGATAGAGATTAGCTATTTGAAAAAGATATAAACGATGAATTTGAAAATGAACTTTTACATTTCATATCGTTTTTAACAGAATCACAAAAGAATTTGTCTCCCTCAGAAATTTATAAAATAATAAAGGAAAATGATTTTCAGTTAACTTTTCCTAACGTTGAAATTCTATTAAGAATATATTTAACAATTCCTGCATCCAATGCTACAGAAAAAATATCGTTCTCCACCTTGAAAAGGGTTAAGAATTACTTGCGGAATACTATGGAACAACAGCGTTTAACCGCATTATCAATACTTAATTCAATATTAAGTCGACGATCACTCAGAAAATTTATTTCGAGAGAGCAATTGAAAAGTTTTCAGAGGTAAAAGCAAGACGTAAACTCTAGGTCTTTTATGTGAATAACTTGTATTATGTACATAATATGATAATTATTATGTTATTATGTCAGAGGATTTATATGTTATACCTAAGCACAAGTTTAATTTTATTGTACTATAATAATTTTATTGTACTATAGGTAGGTATATGGTACCTGTAAAATGTTTATTTAAGTACTTTTATGATAGTTAATATAATTCACTGATAAAGGAAATGTTTTTTTTGTACCTGTGTAAATTTTACTCTATTTTATAAGGGGACGGGGGCCCGGAATTAGCAGTGGGCCTAGGGCCTAAAAGTTGTTTAATCCGGCACTGTTGATAACATAAATGCAAGTGTAATAGCATAAAGCAAGATAATAACCATTTTAACGGCAGTACTACGGCATTTGCTTACTTTATTGTTATCCTATACCCGGATCACGCTCTCTTCGTCTTGGCTTTGAAACACTGTCTGACTCACTATCATGTTTGAAGGACTTCTAGTGTAGTTAGTTTTGTTTTGTTTTATTACATTGAATTTTGACCAATTAAAAGCTTCAAATTGAAATTTTGATTGTATGAAATTTTCTGGATTCTAGAAATATAAGAAAAATATTATAGGGAGAGAAAAGAAAAAGGATGGATGAGAGATAATTATTCTAGAAAATCGATTGAAAAATTGGCTGCGTTTCATATTGTAGTTTATATTTTAGCCTAATAGGTGCATTATACTCTCTTACTTGTCAGCTAAGGAGTGAGATGATCACCATAACGATATTATTTTGTTTATAAAATAAGAATAACCTCGTATTTCCTCTTACTTTTATGGTCATTTTCCTGCTTTCAAGACATTTTGCAGAGAAAAAATGTTCGCCCCTTATTTGTTAGTGGTTTTAGATCAAATTAATGATAAACAAGAACGGTAAGCGTAAGAAAATAATTAACTATAATTTCAAACCAAACTTTTGAGAGATGCCGATTAAGGGTCAGGAGTCATACTATAAATATTCCTTAGTCTACGGTTTTTGTATATTACATGTCTATTAGATAACCCCGGCTGAGTCACTGGTGTCGGATGTCTGCAATAAGCTAAGAGTAAAATGTCTACATCATAATAAACTGCAGCGCAAAAGTAACGTAACAGGTATGTTGATAGTCTGGATGGTACCTAGCTGGTAGCCGTTATTCGTTTTATCATAAAAATAAGGCAAAATGTGGAACTAAGGGCGGTACCGTGGAGTAGATAAGTTCTGTAAAGTTACAGATCTTCGAAATCTATAGGTAGGGAAGAGGGGACTGATTAGGGTAGTTATAGTAACTTTTCGCTAGGTAGAAACAAAATAAATTATCGAGAAAATTTCCCACCTCTACTTTAACATCAATAAGATGATTTTACTTTGACTCGTTACCATGGCAACCTGAAAAATGATAAATAAGTGGAATTTTTTTAATAATTGAGAAGGTAAACATATATTATAATGACATACACATTGCCATCTTATCATCTATTTTCTTTACAACCAATAAATAGTGTATTATCTACTTGTCAAAAATACGACATATTTAGGATATAATATTTTTATTTATTATTCTCTTAAAACTTTAATTTATCATAAAATAAAAATTGCACTATAGTAAAATATCAAGTTTCATTTATACTTGGGGTGTGAAATTTTCTTCCCGAATGCCACACGAGCGTAAATTATTCCTGGAATTTTTTCTGTCACGATTATTTTAAGAAATTATCCCTCGTCACTGCATGACTCGGGATAGTTTTCAAAATATTCGTGACATTGTATAAGTATGTACAGACTTTTTGGAAGTACTTAGGTATTTATTACATACGACTGTATTTCCGATTATATGCTGAAAATGGTACCTAACAGTGCATGCGGGATCCCTAAGAACTGCTGTTCATTCGAAACGAAAAAAGTGACTTGCAAATAATCTAGTAACGTCTAAGGTTCCTGCGCTTTCTCTGGGTGTGGCTGTGGTCGAGATGGTGCAACTTAACGATGTGTATTTATGTTCGATCAC
>CAXKVY010006009.1:0-10523 GCA_964058915.1 Tetropium fuscum
TGATCGCCGATTCTTTTAGGCATGAAATCACATAGAAAATTCCCTAGAGAGGCATCTCGCCGCTTGATATTTAGTTGCCTGCAGTCTGGAATTGTGTTTTACTCCCTCGCACGAAAGGAAAATGCCGACTGGTCTAACACTGCATTAGATCTCGATAACAAAAAGAAGAAATGAGTTCTGATATACCAAGAGGTTTCATGAACGAGAAATATTATATCAAACTAAATATACGAAAAAAAAATAGAACAATATATGTATTAAAATACGAATATGAGATTTATATGAAAAGTATAATTATTGTTAATTGTTTATATCGAAAATAATTAAATCATTGATTAGATACTAACACAGCGCAACTATAGCAATAACTATAATACCACCAATTCACTTAAGTTAAATTTTAAGACATGATCGGCAGAATAGCAGAGATTGCCAATTTTTCTAACTGGCACCTCGAGATATTGTATATTTTCTTTATATCAGTTAAGGCTACGGCGAGCAGCTATATCTCAGCAGTCATTCATGCTACGATATTGGGGTGTAAAAAAGTCTATTTACAAACATTTGCTATGGTGTTTTAGAAAATCTTTAATTTCTCCAAATATCCTCGGTACAATGTAGGTCGGACATACACTTTTGGAATCTCTGCTCCATCCTCTACAAATTTTGTTTAATTTTTTTATCAAATTGCCATGGCAACGGCAGTGTCAAGGATAACAATTTGAAATTTTTAACTTAAGTTTGCCTTACCTGAATTTAACAAACGATGGTTCATCATAAAAGGCTATTTAACCCAATTTATTATTTTATAAACAACTTAAATTTAATTTGTGTGTCCAAAGATAGGAGGCGCATTCCAAACCAATGTCATACCTACATATTCAGTCCGTTTTCTCAAAAAAAAAAAATAAATGCAACCCTATAATTTTTTTATGTTTAATAAAACAAAAAAAAATTATAGGCCCATTGATTTAGGAAAATAAGTAAGGAAACCAGAGGTCGATATCTCTTTCAGTTTCAAAATTATGGGAAAAATAGTGGAGGTCAGAGGGAGCGCCTTAATATAATTCTTTAAATCAAATTAATACAGTAGATCGTAGGCTTTCACGGCCGGTGTCCATTGGTTGATGTAGAACTTCTGGGCTGTTTTGCCGTGGTAGATGCATTTCGCAGACTTTTCGCCATTCTTAACAGATGGCCTCTTCAGTGCTTCACGTTCTGTGTTCGGCGGCTGAATGGTGCTGTATGATATAAACCGCGTTTTTGTGAAAATTATTATCACTAATTATTAGCAAAAATTTTGAAATGAAGAAAAGGTCATTTATTTAATTTTATAGTTTTAAAATAGTATTCATATTATATCAATTTAATTTGATTTAGAGAAATAAATAAAACCACTCCATCTGACACTAGGCTATTTTATTTTAGACTACTAGTATTTTTGCCATAATTTTAAAACTGAAAGAAAAATCGACCTCCGGTTTCCTTATTTATTTTCCTTAAAGGACTATTAAACACGAGAGTTATAAGAAAGCTATAGGGTTGAAAGCTATAGGGATGCATTTAAGCATTTAATTTTTTTTAATAAAATGAAATGAAACTTCTTTGAAAAGCGCCCCTTATCTTTGAGCACAGAAATTAAATTTAAGTTTTTTATGAAGACATTAAATCGGGATAAATAGTCCTTTATGATAAGCATCCGTTTGCTAAATTCGGATAAGGCAAAGTCAAGCTACAGTATTTTAAATATCTCAAATTTGAATCCTTGACACTGCCGTTGCCATGGCAATTAGAAAAAAAATGTTTATACAAAATTTGTAGTTGATAGAACGGAGATTCCAAAAAGTGTATTTCCAATCTACATTGTACCGAAGGTATTTGGAGAAATTTTCAACGATTTACTGAAACAGCATACACCCCCTGGCGGTGAAGTAATTTTGGCCATATTTGTGAATATGTTTTTGACCCCAATATCGTAGCATGATTAACGGATTTAATTGCATACCTATTTAGCATTTCAAACTAGTTCAAATATTGAATTATAAAAATGATAATAAATGTTAAAAGGATACAATACATAGGCTTAATACAAATTCAAAATAAATTAAAAATACTCACGTCACGTCATAGTAATAATTCTTTTTAACTAAATTTTGTTTTTTATATTTTATTAGTATAATTTTAGACCATATATATTTATATTATGTATTGAATTCGAGTCCTGAGGGTGATTTAATTAAACGCGAAACGTCGGCTTCAACAGAAATTGTTTTTCCATATATTTGTCCCAATCCCAATCCACAATATCTAAAACATTAGCAGTACAGGGTGTTACTAAATTGATGAGAAAGATTTTAAGGGGTGATTTTTCAGCAAAAAATTAAGGTGGGTCTTTCGTATAAATTGTTTTCCAAAACCCCTTCCCTCCAAGTTACAGCCATCTAAAGTTGTGGAAAAAATAGTTTTTATTTATTTTCTCCACTATGGAAGAATTTTGGCGACAACTTGCATTAATAAAATAACAGTTTGTGACTATTTTTCTAACCATGAGATATTGTCACAAGGGGGTAAAAACACCGACCCCTATAATATTTATCTCCAGAACTTTTTAACGCGTGGATATTTGTTTATTTAAAAATTTTATGTGCAAATATAGCTTCAATTTGCAACTTTTTTGTCTCTAGAGTTTTCCTAGACAAATCGATTGTTTGCTCACAAAAAAATAGTCACATTGCCTCTCAAATAAATTCACAGAGAGGTTATTATTCGGAGAGCCTCATTGAGGTCCTTTATGATTTTCTGAATCCCAATTGAGAGAAAATAGTATTCCTCACAATGCAATGACTACAATGAAGATGTGTGTCTCTAATTAGGATCTCGAAAATATTCGCTATACCAAGGATAATTGCAATAGATATGACGAAAGTTGTCCAATTTTTTATTGTAAGTTTTTGAAATCTTGATATATGGGGTTATTGAAATAGGCGGTCAAATTATATAAATTGATTAATTGAAAAAAAACCATATTAATGACAGATCATTGCTCTATTAAGTAACACAATACGGTAAGGTAATAATGAAAAATATAAAACCACAGCATACCCAACATAACCGTTATAAACCATGTAAGAAAAGTATCAAAAATTGCAACAAAACCCGAAACTGTTGAATTTACGATGTGTTCAGTGCATCTCGCAAATCGGACATCTAAAAGTAAAGTTTGCGATTCACTTAAGCAATTGTTAAAACTCCTACGAAAATGTTGAAAGTTGGAGCTACCTATTCCTTGAACATCAACAAAGTGTATGTTTTAAAACTTTCCACTTGTACCTTTTTATGTAAATGTTTTACAATTTTAGAACCACCATCCATAGGCGCCGACTATTGGGAGCCTGCCCACTACCTCCTACTTCTATGCTTCTCTATGATTATTTTCGGAGGTGGTTCATTGGTCAACGTGACGGATCACATTGATTAATTTTACCTGAAGCCAATCTAATAATTTGATTAGCGACTTCTGAACTTCTTAGGAATTAACGGCTCGATATGATTTTCAAGCTACTTGATGACTTGAACTTAATAAGTCAAGGCAAGAACTTAATAAATCAAGGGGCAGAAACTCACTTTGAAATAAACACCTTCCGTGTATCACAAAGAAAATGTAGTACACAAAATACTTATTTCAGCATATATCAAAATATAGAGTAACGCAAAACCCAAATGAAAACAAAAAATCCATTTCCTCATTTGGAAGTTTCGTACAACTTCCAAAGTCAACTCATTATTCAGTCACGAGTTAAAACACATGACGGTTGTAACGGGTTTAGCGTTTAATTTCAAACAAAGTCAAGTTGGTGATAAACAATCAAGGGGAAAACACGCAAGTTTAAAAACTCGAGCCTTTTAATTATATAATTTCTATTTAAATGGTGATAATCCGGCCAAGGAGGCTTTTTACATAATTACTTCTTCAATATCCAGTGTTTTAAAATTACAAAATCAGTGAACTTTAATAAATATTGCGATCGAAAAGTGAGACACCTTGTATTTTCCAGTCAAGTGGAAGGATACAAGTTAATAAATAAAACGTAAAGCAGTTCGCTTTCGAAGTAACAACGGGCCACATCTTTGCAGCAGTTAGACGAGGAGGAACGAGTTGCAGCTTTAAATAATTGTCATCGAAAGCGACTCCTTCACAGCGCGGTGAATTCAAAATTCGATTTAGTGCTTCGTACGTAAGTGAAACCATATATAAACATATTATAAGGTCATAATGTAAATAAATTTTAATTTGGCTTAAGATATATTTGTGATTATCAAATGTATGTATTAGCGTAAGATATCTCAGACTCAGATATCAACTTCGTAGATAGTGATCAGAGATTTCAAATGGTAAATATACAATTTACTATTATAATAAATTTCGGTTAAATGTTGTAAATTGACAATTTCAAATCATCCTTCATACCTATATCTAAACTAATATAAAAGCCATCAGCTTAAAATTTAATTAAAATTTTAATCGTTTATAAATAAATATTAATATTTTATATAGAGATAAAATAATTTCAAAGTAAATATAAATCAATAATTATAAGATCATATATAGCTTCTTTTGAACCTCCCCTTGAGGTAAAGTCTCCCATCCTCATTTAAAGTCATATATAATTCAAAATTATAAAATCTCTCTCTGTTTCTCACTCTCTCTCTCTCTCTCTCACAATAATAATACTACAGATATCTATCGTAAGTGTTGCTATACATATTCAACGACATATTGAATAAAATATAAGAGATAGGGGCCCATATAAGAAGTTACCATAAGAAGAATGATTCAAGTATAAGTAAAATTAAACTTAAATGAATTATAAATATTTATAAACTCAAAATAGGTAATAAATTAACTATATTAAATGTAAATAATATTAAATGTATTTAATGTTTTTAATACGTTCATGCAAAAAACAAAACTTTATTGAACTATATTTAGTGCAAAAACTGGTTCTTTATTGCATTAGTTCAATAAAATTTTTATTGCACTTATCTGTCATTCTACTACAGTATTTTGTGATCATGACAAACATAAACATAAAATTTAAACTTAAACATTCATGCATTTTCAAAGGTTTTAGGTAATTCCAGTTTAATAGCGCTACTATAGGTAAAAAGGTCCACAATGGAATTTCAGCCCTAAATAGGTTAAGGGTGTGTTCAGTATCAGAAACAGGATAAATAATTGACAAGACCGGTAGTGAGTTTCTGTCGGTTACCGTGGCAATTTACACCGGCAGAGTGTGTCCTAATGCTTCCATCAAACTATGGACCGAAACACCTAATTGCCAAAAGCTTTCGTGTAACACACCCTCGTTGAGGGGTTCTTAATTGCACCCCGTACTGACAGCCTCCCTCATGAGGGCCAAATGCACATCACGTGTGCTTTCATATCACAAGCGTAGGTAGCACTCTTAACGTATAAACACTTACCAGGTGGTGCGAAAAATTGCGGTTAAATCCAAATGGTTATCCAAATATGTCATTACCTGAAAAAGAAGATTAATTAATTAAGTATCATAAAACAAGTCTTATGTTAATTTATATTAGTATAGGTATATTATAAGAATCTTAAATGACAGTTAAACTGAAATGAAGAATGTAGTTCCATTTATTGTAATTGACAACATTCCTGTAGATATAGTATTTATTTAAATTGAAGAATAATAGTAGAATATTTGTCGAGAAATATTATTAATGATAGGCACTTTTAACGCAGCATGACGTTTCCGTAGCGAGCCGAAGGCGAGTGCCGCAAATCGTCCGAGTTTATAATGGCAATTATTTGCAAGTTGAATACTATAGATTTAATTATTAGAATCTGTATATTTTTTTTTAAATACATTTATTTTCGAAAACATCATGTGATAAACATGATGGTATGCTAAATTGTAATTTATAAATTGTAATAAATTCCGGGAAAAAAAGTGTTATGTTTTCTTGTGACTGGTCGTAAAAAAAATAGCGCTCCATCTTCCTTATAGGCAATAGTTTGTAAGAAACGTCGATTTATTTTTTCTAAATTATCAATGTGTACACTGTAACATGGGCACCAAATAATGGAACGCTACTCTAATTTTGATCTGACACATGATTGGTGTAATAGTTTTACAGTATTAGTATTATTAAAATCGTGTGAACAACGTAAAATATAACCTAACGTTTTGAAATATCCATTACAAATCGTACGAATATGATGTGTAAATGATAATCTATTCTCAATTTACGCCTAGGTTACGTAGTGTGTTAGGTCTATTAAGAACAACGTTGCTGATTGAATCATTATATTGTATAGGTTGGACTTTAAGAGAGTATGATAGGACATTGCATTTCTTTATGTTGAATTGCAAATTATTATTATTACACCAGTGGTTCATCCTATCTATCTGCTATACAGTTTGACATCGTCAGCATATAAGAGACAGCTTACATCTAATTCAATTACGATATCATTAATAAATATATTAAAAAATAAAGGGCCAAGTACAGAGCCCTGGGGTACACCAGATGAAGATATAAATAGTTTTGATTGTTTCCCGCAGTATTCAACATATCCACTACTGTTTATTAAATAGGACATGAAAAATGGAAATAAACATTTGGAAAATCCTAAATTATTTAATTTTGAAAGAAGAATGCCAAGTAGATCTACCTTTGAAGAATCCATGCTGATTCTCACTAATACGATTTTTAACAAACGAAAAAGTTGGTTCATGTAACAGAATTTCATAAACTTTCGAAAAATTATTTATAAGAGTTATTGGTCTGAAGTTTTCAATATCATCTTTATCTCATCTCTTATATATGGGAATGAGTTTAGAATTCTTAAGAATGTCTGGAAAGACGTTAGTTTTAATAGACAAATTAAATAAAATTGTAAGGGGAGCAGCAAATATCCTAGCACAGTAGTTTAATAAAAATGCAGGCATGTTATCAGGTCCCATGATATTTTACGGTTTGTTTTTTTTAACCCAATTAATACAACTTGTTCAGTGAATTCATTGAGACAAAAAATATCTGGGTTAGGATCAGCGACAGGAGAGCTAATCATTGGCAGAGTGGATTTTATAAACGAACTGCTAAAAAAAATTGAAAATATTTCTGCAACGTTTTTTTAGCCCCGTGACGTTTTGAATGACGCTCATGGTAGATTACTATTTTTCTTCTTGTTATTGATAAACTGCCAAAATTTATTGGCAGTTAAAATGTATTGGCAAAATTTATTTTTCGAAGCTTTACGCACTATATGTTCTCTATGACAGTAGCAATGTATGGTTACCATCAAAAATCCGGAACACTCCTGTTTCTGGTTTCTACAATTTTTTAAACTTTTCGTATGGAAACTTATGTCACACCCCGTACGTTCTTAATTTATCGAAGCTCTTCGCACGATATGTTCTACATCACAGTAGCATTGTATGGTTACCATCAAAAATCCGGGACACCCCTGTTTATACTTTCCACGATTTTTTTAACTTTTCGAAGCGAAATTATTGTCACACCTCGTAGGTTCTAAATTTTTCGAAGCTCTTCGCACTATATGTTCTATGGGACAGTAACAATGTATGGTTACTATCGAAAATCCGGGACACCCCTGTTTCTGGTCTCCACGATTTTTTTAACTTTTCGAAGCGAAACTATTGTCACACCTCGTATGTTCCAAATTTTATATTAATTGAAGTTGATTTTATATTAATTTCAATGTCATGACAATATCATTTATATTCGGTATCAATACTATTTTTTATAGATGATCTCAGTAATTTAAATTCTTGAAGAGCCTTGAGGATCCTTGATTTTTTTTAAATCACGCTTTATATTTTAATTTAATGCTCCTTATAATGTTGTAGCTAAACTAGGGGGGGAAAGGATCCCCTTGATTACAGTTTTAGGTACATAATCTTCTAACAAAATATATAATATTCTGTAAAACTGAGAGAAGGCGATATGTGTTGTGTAAACAATTCCAGTCTTATGTTGTTAAATTAGTATAAATGTCAACTTAGTTAGCTTTTCGAAAGTTGTAATATTCAATATTAACAGTTTATTTCTTAACAATACGACTTGATTGTATATTAAGCTGATGGAAGAGTGGTGTGGATCCTCCGTAATTAATATATTCACAACTCTATGTACAAAACAATGATTAATGATAGATACGAGTAAGTCTAACATGTTATGATAAAAAATCATGACACTATTAAGTTGTTTCATGTCCATGAAATTACAAAAATTAAGTAAGGAAGTGACATTATTATTAGGTTCAGAGATTTGTAGATAAGTAGCATAACCTGTAATGTAAAAAATCACCTAGAAGTAAAACATTATTATTATGGGCAAATTCGAAAGAGCTGATTATTCCAAATATACTATTGTAGCAATGTAGTATAGTTATATATATATATATATATATATATATATATATATATATATATATATATATATATATATATATATATATATATATATATATATATATATATATATATATATATATATATATATATATATATATATATATATATATATATATATATATATATATATAAATATATATATATATATATATATATATATATATATATATATATATATATATATATATATATATATATATATATATATATATATATATATATATATATATATATATATATATATATAACTATACTACATTGCTACAATAGTATATTTGGAATAATCAGCTCTTTCGAATTTGCCCATAATAATAATGTTATTATTATGGGCAAATTATTATGGGCTATTAAGTTGTTTCATGTCCATGAAATTACAAAAATTAAGTAAGGAAGTGACATTATTATTAGGTTCAGAGATTTGCAGATAAGTAGCATAACCTGTAATGTAAAAAATCACCTAGAAGTAAAACATTATTATTATGGGCAAATTCGAAAGAGCTGAGTATTCCAAATATACTATTGTAGCAATGTAGTATAGTTATATATATATATATATATATATATATATATATATATATATATATATATATATATATATATATAAATATATATATATATATATGTATAGTTATATATATATATATATATATATATATATATATATATATATATAAATATATATATATATATATATATATATATATATATATATATATATATATATATATATATATATATATATATATATATATATATATATATATATATATATATATATATATATATAATAATAATGTTTTACTTCTAGGTGATTTTTAACATTACAGGTTATGCTACTTATCTACAAATCTCTGAACCTAATAATAATGTCACTTCCTTACTTAATTTTTGTAATTTCATGGACATGAAACAACTTAATAGTGTCATGATTTTTTATCATAACATGTTAGACTTACTCGTATCTATCATTAATCATTGTATATATATATATATATATATATATATATATATATATATATATATATATATATATATATATATATATATATATATATATATATATATATATATATATATATATATATATATATATATATATATATATATATATATATATATATATATATATATATATATATATATATATATATATATATATATATATATATATATATATATATATATATATATATATATATATATATATATATATATATATATATATATATATATATATATATATATATATATATATATATATATATATATATATATATATATATATATATATATATATATATATATATATATATATATATATATATATATATATATATATATATATATATATATATATATATATATATATATATATATATATATATATATATATATATATATATATATATATATATATATATATATATATATATATATATATATATATATATATATATATATATATATATATATATATATATATATATATATATATATATATATATATATATATATATATATATATATATATATATTGTCTAGTTGTTACGTTAATTACATAATAAAATTACAAAAGAACAATAAAAAAAATTTTTGTCACTTGTATTTTATATACTCATAGAGATAGTTCGTCCCGAAAGAAACAAATATTTAAAAAATCTAAATACGGTTTGATAGAGGAATTCCTTCAGTCAATGATTTTATTAAGTTTAAGTACCCCGCAACAACAAAAAGACTCATTCAATAAGACAATTAACACCGAAGAGAGTGAAAATAATTATTAATAAATTAATATCTGTGTTTAATTAGCCAAATAAATAGTTAAACAAACAGTCATGAAACAAACATTCGGCACTAGATTTCCACAGCTTGGTAAAGCGATAAAATTTTATGACCTCTTAACACGATAGTAATTGATGTTTGAGACAGAAGCTGGAAATATTCTCACCCCCTATATTAGCGCTATCTGTTGGAGAATCATGGAACTCCGAATTAATCTCTTAGTTGAGGGCACTCGTCGCGAAAGGGCGCCACTGCAGAACCGCCAAAAACCGT
>CAXKVY010006010.1:0-35104 GCA_964058915.1 Tetropium fuscum
TCCTTTTGAAAGGTCGTAGGATTACGAAGTGTGTCCTTAAATTTACGCTTTCTAATTAGTTTTTTAACTATATCTCTAGGATAACCATTACTCATAGCTATATCTTTAATTAATACTTCAAACCTCTCATTACTGAGAGGGAAGCTTAGTAAACGATGGACAAGAAAATTAAAACTAGCCATTTTGTGTTGATAGCAGTGATGAGAGTCATTAGGGATATATCTGATCGTACTGGTATCTTTTCTATATATATCATAACATAAGTATATTTATATATTGTAGAATTGTACTGTAAATTCCTTAAAAAGGTAATAAGACGACATACGAGTTTCTTTTGGCTATTCTTTATGTAAGTTAAAAAGATGTAATTATACTTATTTCACTATTAGCAGTATTGGTACGACATTTAAAAAAATATGTTTACTTATACCGATTTTAGCAAGTCCAAACGGACATTTTTTGAGAATTCCAAGTTCCGAGCTATATTTTATGAATAGATCTTGGCGTAAATACACATATCTTTTTAACTAATTAAATTATTTAATATTTTGAACATATATATGTCAAAAATCTTAATTTAATGAAAAATTGAGTTATGACCTTTTAACTATTTGCCACAGAATTATTTGTTAACTGTCAAAATATTATTTTTTGTTGACATGAATGTTACCAAAGTAACGTTAACAACACACTGTGATACTACTATTTTTATGGCGATAAACCGCCTTAATACCCATTTTATTACAGTCTACAGAGGATTTTCAGCATCTTTAAATTATGTATTTTATGTAAAATCGAGGGAAGAATGAAAAGTTTAATACATTACGCGCTGCAAAGCCCTTTTAGATGCTCGGAGGTATTCAAATAGCCTCGGCTATATACACCTCGCACCTAAAAGTAAGCTTTCGCAGCTTGTAATGTAAAGATTTTGTACGATCGCAATAAATGAAAACGAATTTATACTTGCGTTGTGACACTAAATAGGTATTGCAAGCAATGTCACAGAGGCCGGCTGCTCGTCTTTACGGAAGCGGTCGTGAGTTCGGAGTTCGTATTTAAAGTAAACTCCGGACAATTTAATTCTTCTCTGCGCATAAGTAAACCAGCCCAGGCGCCATCCGATTTTAGTGAAATCGGCAAAACCAAATTGATAAATGAATACACAGCTGGCAAGATATGTGGCAGGTGCAAATAAAACACACTATATCCGAATTCAAGTATAATAATATATCAATGTAAAAATATGTAAATGGGTATAGAAATATATGAATAAAGGTATTTGTAAATATAAATATGTATAAACACAAATAAAGGTAAATGTGACACGGACAAATAATGTGTCACAGCACTGTGTGACACAGCGAAATCACAATTTGGAACAACCAAGACAGTGTGTGAAGATCTGTGGTGACAGATGAGTTTGACACGTACAACAGAGACAAGTTAAAATATAATATAAATGGTGATCTTACTTGTAATAATGAAACCTACAATACTAAAACAATATACTACCTAGGAAAGTAGGTAGTGATCAGGCCACCGATCAACAAATGACCAAATAAAGAAGCTAAAGGCACACCATCTAAATTGTAGTTTTTACAGGTATAATGCCCTTACGAACAGCTGTCCCTAAGTTTACAAAATCAAAAAATTATGAAATAATCACACACGCAAAGCTTACGGTAAGAGGTATGACTAAAGTTACAAGGATTTTATCACCACCCATACACTTTGTCCTGGAAGTGTCGTGACCATAACGTGAGACAAAGGTGTCCTCCACAACGCTATCATAAATAAAGAAAGTGGTACTCACAGTTGGGACTAAGTACACAAACCGTCTTTGACCGCTCTCGGATATCACTCTAAAGAATACTGCTAGCGAACCAATGTCCAACTTTGAGGGGCTCCGATACACTCTGTGAAGGGTAAAGGTAGCTTACAGGCTTCTCTGACCCACCGCAGCTCTCTTCAGGTCTAACTAAAGGCTGCGCCTCATGGCCCTCAAACTTTATAACAAGCTGCTCGAAATAGCAAAAATAGATGAAACCAGTGGTTGAGTGTACCGTACAATGCTCGCTGCTTTTGTCAAGTGTTACTAGAGTCAATTTTGGCGTGAAGAAAGTAAGGACAAACAGTAAGAGACGAGAGGCCTGAAAATGTTCCGTTTTTCAGTCTCTCACATATGAAATTTATATCAAAACAAAGAGGAGATTTTAGTTGTTACATACCTTAGCTCTTATTAGGCCTCCTTACACTTTGAGCCAGGATAATGTAGAAAATAGCTGTTAAAATTCACTATCCTGTCATGGCTTCCAATTATACACAAAAAAGGACTTCCTTTTGTCTCCTTGATAAAACTGATCTGATTAGCCAAATTGAAATAATTAAAATTACTAGATTTGAATTTGAATATAAAATGTTATTTCTTACTTCAAGCAGTTGTTAATAAAGTAAATTCTCAAACAACCCTCTCTCTTATTTATTGTTATAATTTGTGTACTTAGTCTGTCTGTGTGAATAAATACCACTCCTTAAATTAATAGCTGTAAAATATGCTAAAACCAAATACAGTGGCCTTGAGGGTATTTACCGGCGTGACAAAGGCAATTAATATATATAGATAAGTGCATACAGGGTGCTGAAATTATGACTGTTACAGCGTGGTGTTTCTATAGTTTCATTGAGTCCCGGGTGACCCGTAACCTGCTTAATTAGATCATAAAAAATACATGCTAGTAGGTACAAATATCCTATGTAGAAGTTACATTATTGTGAGGCAATGATTGAATAATCATTACAGATATCATTAAAATACTAATGCGATTGCTCTTTGTCTTGAAGTATTGTAGAATATTATGCCTTCCGGGATTTCTACTATTTACAATTACTTTTATAATAACTAGAAAATCGAGTAGAAATATATTATGAATTGCTTGTGTACTTACACGATAACTTATGCTGGTTTTAACTCTGTTTGAGTTTCCCCTCAGTTGGCAAGAGTAGTAGAATTTCCTCTTGCAAGTCCGTGTGAATAGCTAAATTAAGGATGGCAGACTGTTGGGATTTCGATAATATTGAGCTGATGGAGGGTAATTAGTATCTAATTTGCATGGCTTTAATTATATTTGAAATAATAAAAGTAATGATGAAGGTAAAAAATTCAAATCGATATAGGCGCACTGTGGTCCAAAAATAAGGAGTCCAATTTTTAAACTTTAAAACTCTTTTAATACAAGAACGATTGCGCTGAATATAGGATGTTTCAGACTTTAGAGTAATAATTACGTTAAATTTAGGATGTAACATGAGAACACTAGGAGGCTTTTCAAATGCATTACCTACCATATTTTTTCAGATTTGCTTAAGTTTCAAAAATTAGCTATATTCCCAAAAAGTTGGGTCTAAAATGTATCTCAAAGTCAGCGCAATAATTTATGTAACAAAAAGTTGAAAGTCTAATTAATTTTGGGCAACATTGGTGTAAAAATAGTTATCTCCTTTTCATTTATATTTTTATATCATATTTTTCAATTTCCGTTTTGCAGGCTTTTCATACATGTTCTTCAGTCTTCACATTTTCATTCTTTCAGTTAACACATCTCATACTGAGTCTGAATTTTTGAGGTTTAACAAAACTTTATTCGGGCAATAACTATTATGACAGACAGAACATTATTGCTAACAAAATATTACAATTAATTTAGGATCTTCTGTAGCTTGTATGGTATATTGAAAGCAGCCAACGCAGAGTAAGAATTGTTTTACTAAATTGCGCGAAATATAATATTTACCTTTATCGATTTATTAGCGAAATATATTTATTGATTTATAGACGTGAAAATTTTCGAGAGATTGTTAATTTCGAGAGAGTTTCTAGAATACCATAAATATGTCTTAGGAAATAATATGCTGTTTTTTAGTTGTCTCTCTGGAAATTAGTGAACAAAACCTAGCTGTGTATTTCATTTTCTGGGATATATTTCCCAGCTTAGCATATTTTCATATTTTAGGTGATTGTCTTCAGTCTATGAAAGTAATATTTATAGATTTTTTTATGCATAAATACGTAAACATATGCACGTGCACATTTCTATTGTTTCACCTGCCTCTTTGGGCTGTGCAGTTCTACTACATAACAAATGACCAACAATTGCTAAGAAAATTTGGACCTGTGTCCCTACTGTATGTATATGTAAGTATGACTGACAGTAGTGGGGTCGCTTCAGAACATCCTCTCCACATCTCTCATGAGAAGTAAGCAAATATATGAATAATAAGCAAGACACACTTACCAGTTGCATATCTGGACATATAACGGAAACGAACCACTTAGTTGTACAAGTTCTTTCACCTTCATTGAGGATCTTCAGAGTGATGTACGATTTGTTTTATTGATAATTTATACTTGAATTTAGAATATTAGTACTTCAACACTTTCGGAGACATTTCATGACATTAGTTTTTGACGGAACTGACATGAACTAACTAGGTTTGTGTTTTCTACGAATGTACAGAGTAACGCACTTTGTTGTTTTTGAGAAAAAAATATTTATATAATTTTAAATGTCATATACTGCATATTTGTTTTTTGCATATTGTGTCTCTCCTACGAGTTTCTCAAAAAAACTGATGACAGAAATAAAAAGTTCACCCACTTTTTAATATTACCTAAAAAGTACAGAGTGACACACTTTGTTGTTCTTGTGAAAAAAAATATTATTTTTAATATGGCGTACACCGCATAGGTACTTGATTATTTTGTATATTGTGTCTTACTGGTTTCTCAAAAAAACTGATGGCTGAAATAAAAAGGTTACCCTCTTTATACACTGCATATTTGTTTTTTGCATATCGCTCCTACGGGACTTACGTGTCGCTCCTACGGGACAGAAATAAAAGGATCATCGTCTGCAGATACAAAGTGTTATTTTAATTTAAAGCTGATGGCCGATTAATCATTATTGGTCATCCTGACCATTATAATACAAATATATTTTTATTAGCATTATATTATATATTATACACTTTTATTACATTATATAAGTGGTCGTTACGGAGGGGTGACCTCGTGACAGATACTGTTTCTAGTAGACAAACACGATAATAAAGCCCCGTCACATCTGCATTATTACATACTTATGATATGATATCGACTGCGACTACCTGAGGTCCGATAGCAACTTTCTGTGAGAGGTTAGATTCTCTACGACAGTCTGCATGAGAGTTGATAGTGGCTCTATTGGCTGAGGTTTGATGTTCTTATAGCGTCACGGAAAAAGTGGATGGGGTGTCCTGAACCCCTACCATTAATTCTACTACTACTTATGAATACACATATTCTGAAAGCAATATTTTTAATCAGCGTAGGTTATATGCTAGTTCCCATGATTCAAATGATATACATTTTCAGCTACTTCGGCCTGCATATGATCTTTCAGGGGAAGCTCATATATGAACGCATAGAGAGAATTACCGAAGGGTTTTCCGACGACATAGAGGTCGCCGACGACGAGTCGTTTCATAGACGAGTCACCGAAAGGTTGAGGTTTTGTATCATACGAGCATCTGAATTGAAAAGGTAAGCAGAAATTGCTGTTCGGGATATACTGCAAAATATTTCCCTGTACCATGTTCCTTTACAAAATATTTAAGAAAACTTAATCTTACTACAGCAGTAGGTACTGATCCATCACTTTTTTCCTGTTGTTTGAGTCACTAAATATTCATTATTGTTGCTGTGATTCCGGTAATTATTTACATGTTTGATTGACCGTACTCTATCATAAATACATTTTTGTAGTTAAAATTTGATATGCTGATATTTGTTTTAGCTACTCTGAAGCTATTCTCAGAAGAGTATCGCCCATCTTTGTGACTTATCTGATAATATCCATACTGCTTGTTGTTAGTTACACTAGTGAATGGTATCTTGTAAGTATTTTATAGGCAACTATATTTTAAGAAGATTTAAATGTTTTCAAATATTATTATGTAATAGTAATAATGTGATATGTACTGTATATATTGTTTCGTCTTTGCACCATGTGCACAAACAGTAGTTCTTCTCGTACATCCAATCATTTAAACACTCGGTAACTTAATACTTCTTCCTTATATATCTGATTGACAATAATTAAACTTATATACTGATTAATATGTACCATTATTAAAAACCATTTACAACTTTAGAGTAGTTTCTCTATCTGCACTATTCGCGTACAGTTCAGTCAATGTCCTGAACCGCTTACATATTGACGATCGTCGGTTCTCCGCATTGCTTGAATCCTATAACATTGCCTAGGCGATTGTAGAGCTGTTTCCCGCACTACAAAAATACTCAATGCACTTGTCTGAACATACCGATCAGGCAACTCATTTCATCAGCATATCGTTTTAGTCTATCTAAATGGACCATCTTCATTCTAGTCCTTGGGCTCTGTCGAATTCAGTACACAATATTGTTAATTCAAGTGACTTCGGAATAGGGTCCCTTTCAAGGCGGCTGCATTTGGCGATCTTCTTTTCTTCCGGTGTGGATTATACTAGGTTGTCCTGGCAAAACGCTCCAGAACTGGCTTTAAGATAATAATAAACGTTCAGTCGGTTACTTGCATTGGCCATTTGGTATTAAACCACCTCATTGATATTCCTTAGCCATTCGGCCAGTTGATATGTATAATCTACAACGGCAAGTGATCCTTCCCCAGGTGTCCCAAACACCAAACGACATAGCAGTCTATTCTTACGTCAAAATATTACACTATCTGGTGCTTGTTTCATAGTTTCATGAATAGAAGCTCGGTATACCATGAGGAAGAATGGTAAGTGATGATCCCAGTCTCTCTGATTATTGTGGATCATCTTAGGAGGATGTTTTTTGGAGTTCTATTATTACGTTCCACTATTCCGCTGTTGTCCGTGATTTGTGTATCCCTAATAACTAGCGCATTTACTGGAATACCTACTCATTATCCAAAATATCCCGTTCCTTGATCTGAATGTAACTCTAGGGGTACACCAAATTGACATACCAAATTATCTACCAAAATTTGAGCAACAATAGTAACCTTATCCTCATCTGGAATAGCGCAGGCTTCTCGATAGTTCATGGCAACCAAGATGTATTTATTTACATCGTCTCTCTTAGGGAATGGACCAGTTATATCGATTGTGATTCTGTCAAATGGAACTTTGATGTTGTACTGCTTCATTACATGCCTACTCATTGTCTGTGGTCGCACTTACCGCACATACTTTTGCGGCATCAAGGTTCCACACCTTGACCGCTGTTCATCCAATAAAATCGCTCCCGTATGAGTCTTATTAATGCCAGAGACTTATTAACGCCAAAATATCCACCAGGCGTTCGATCATGCTTCCCCTGAAGGACTTGGTAATCATTAGTCGCATGGAAACTCGCTTCAGATCTGGAAAATTACATCTTTCCAATGCTCACTTAGTTCAACAGTCCCTACTCATTTTAAGCACCCCACTGTGCCCTTAAAGCCCTCAGCTCTACTCCCTTGTCTGAAACCTTCCTTCCCTCCAGTGGTATTTCTCCGTTCGCCTTCAATATATATCTGCCTCCTTGGTCCGGTCATTTCGGTTGGTCGGTCAGTCCGGTCGGTTAGTATCTATGCTTTTCTAACTATTTTATCTTCTGCTGCAAGTATAATATCCTGATTTTAAATTTTTAGTACACTTTTACCCATCTCAAGTATGAAACCTCTCAGCTACGATAGTCCTATCAGCTACGATAGTCTTATGGTTAAAGCGCAAATATCCTATCTGTATATTAATGTTAACTTGTTATGTTATTAATGTTAACAATGCTACATGAAACAGAACACGCTTTGATACTGGTAAAAGTAATTATGATATCAGTTTCAAAAAATCAATTAATTTTCGACACTCGTTACTTAATAATTTCAATATAATTTGTAGAGATGCTGCACCATAAGTATTCAAGTAGCGTCTAAAACTAGAGATTCTAACTAAAGAGACTTTGCCATATTCAACGCATATGAAAACAATACTTAGATTTAAAAGTGGAATTAATCAAATATAATATTTTATAATTTTAGGAGCCCGAACTTGACTATGTTCTACTATTGGCATACTTCATAGTAAGCAGTTATTCTGGGCTGGTGGCTGTTGAAATTGGCAACCTGATAGAAGAAGAGGTATAAATTACTCTCATTACTACAATGGCCAACGTTGCCAAACTGTCATAGGCCTATCTAACTGTGTGTTTTTTAGAGTACGCGTGCCTATGATATAGTAATGTCTTTACCCTGGTATAATTTTAACATATCTGAACAAAGGACTCTGATGTTCGTCAGTCTTCACGCAATGATACCCATACGTGTTATCCGTTACGATAGCATCCCCCTTAACAGGACTACCATCGTTATGGTAACGATAATTCTTTGATAGATTCACTGGGGAACAATTTTTAGCATAATTACAATTGACTTAGATTCTCCAGCTGTTTTAGATGTACGGTCGGCGTCATAACAATCGGGTCAAGGGGTAGGAAAGTTCTTTAAAATTACAAACAAATGGTTCTACAATGAGTTATTTTTACTAACTTTTAGTATTCAATTAATATAAAATAATATATATATATATATATATATATATATATATATATATATATATATATATATATATATATATATATATATATATATATATATATATATATATATATATATATATATATTAGCTTTGAAATTCTTTGCTATTCATATTTATTTTGTGAAAAGTAATCTTGGGTTTGTAGCATTTCATTACATAGAAATAAGCAACTAGACGAATAAAAAGTTCGTCTAGTTGCTTATTTCTATGTAATGAAATGCTACAAACCCAAGATTACTTTTCACAAAATATATATATATATATATATATATATATATATATATATATATATATATATATATATTTTGTGAAAAGTAATCTTGGGTTGGTACAAATGCTACAAACCCAAGATTACTTTTCACAAAATATATATATATATATATATATATATATATATATATATATATATATATATATATATATATATATATATATATATATATATATATATATATATATATATATATATATATATATATATATTTTGTGAAAAGTAATCTTGGGTTGGTAGCATTTCATTACATAGAAATAATATGGATGATCAATGAAATAAATCGTATACTGCTCTGAAGATCCTCAAGAAAGGTGAAAGAACTTGTACAACTTCTAAGTGGTTCGTTTTCGTGTGTATAGTGGTTCATTTCCGTATGTGTGTCCAGATATAGCACTGGTAAGTGTGTTTTCCTTCTTATTCGTCTATTTGCTTATTTCTATGTAATGAAATGCTACCAACCCAAGATTACTTTTCACAAAATAAATATGAATAGCAAAGAATTTCAAAGCTAATAAATATATCCAGGGTGAAAATTGGATTTTTTTCGAGAATTTTCGAAGAAACAATTAATACATACAACCAACAAATGATTTTAGTTTTGACTAAGCAAGCAATTTCTGTATCACTCCCTCTTTGAATGCTTCAGAACTCTATTGTATATATAATTCAATATTTTCCCGCATATAGTTGGAAAAAGTAGTTGTTTTTCAATAGGTTCAACAAGATTTTATGCATTTTAAAGTTTAACACCTTCTGGATAACTGTATGCCTAATGCTTTTATATATAATATGTTCAAATAGAACAAATATAAATAGTAGACTAGGTTTGTGTATTCTAAGAATGAGTTCCGTCAAAAACTAATGTCATAAAACGTCACTGCAAATGTTGGAGTATTAATATTTTAAATTCAAGTATGGATGATCAATGAAATAAATCGTATACTGCTCTGAATATCCTCAAGAAAGGTGAAAGAACTTGTACAACTTCTAAGTGGTTCGTTTTCGTGTGTATAGTAGTTCATTTCCGTATGTGTGTCCAGATATAGCACTGGTAAGTGTATTTTCCTTCTTATTCGTCTATTTGCTTATTTCTATGTAATGAAATGCTACCAACCCAAGATTACTTTTCACAAAATAAATATGAATAGCAAAGAATTTCAAAGCTAATATATATATATATATATATATATATATATATATATATATATATATATATATATATATATATATATATATATATATATATATATATATATATATATATATATATATATATATATATATATATTAATATAAAATATATATAAATTAGAGTATCCTAATCTGCCATCTGCTCTTCGCCCTCTGCATCATTCTGCTGAAATCCCAGTGCCAGTTTTCATTGAACTACCCTATATCGGAGAACAGAAGTCTAGTGCAGAACTAAGTGATAACAATGATACAGATTTTGAAATTTTGAAGATGAATCAACTTCGTAAATGATTCGATCAGTATGTATTGAATGATTTAGCACGAGATTTGGGACTATCCAAAAAGGCTTCAGAACTCCTAGCACCACGATTAAATAAGAAAAAATTTCTTGAAAAAGGAGCGATAATATCCTGCTTTCGATCAAGAGAAAGTGCAGTACTTTCGAAGTGATGGTGGATTTGTGAATTCCCATAACACATGGTCTAATAGAGGCATTAGGAATTCCAACCTATAACAAAAATGAGTGGCGACTGTTCATTGATTGCTCAAAGCGGAGGAGTCCTTCTCCCTAATGGTAATTGATTTGGTGCACTTCCAATTGGCCATTCAGTTTGTTTTCGTGAAGAATATGGCGACATAAAAAGATCCATTGAACTGCTGAGGTATTACAAGCACAATCAGGTCATCTGTGTTGACTTAAACTGGTCTCCCTGTTTCTTGGTCAGCAACGCGGATACACCAATTATCTCTGTTTTCTTTATCTGTGGGACAGCAGAGTTCATGTGAAACTTTGGATGGGGTAGAATTGGCCTCTAAGATCTGACGTCAGTCCTGGTGATCTGAATATTCTTCATGAACCACTTGTTGACAGAAGGAACATTATATTCCCACCTCTGCATATAGAACTGGGTCTAATAAAGTAATTCGTCAAAGCATTACCAACTGTAGGGGCATTACCAACTGTTCCAAGTATGTCATTTGTGTATTTCCAAGTATTTCCTTTTGTTTGAAAGGGCCGGTGTATTTGACGGTCCACAGATTCGGCGACTCATTAAAGATAAAGAATGCTTGGTTGTCATTCATAAACCTTGTCGATAATGTTCTTGGAAATCATCGAGCACAGAATTACACTGAAATTGTACAGATACTCTTGGACAGCTTTAAGATACGCTGCAACATGAGGTGAGCTTTCTGAAAAGCCATCTTGTTGATTTGCCGGAAAAACTTGGTGCTCTCAGTGATGAGCAAGGATAATGGTTCCACCAAGATTTGAGGATCATGGAGGTACGGTATCAAGGTAGATGGAAGCATCAAGCGAGACTGTCCACAGATTGAATACTTAAGGAAAAGCTATAAATGTAAATTTTTACTATAGTATGTTTTGAAGCAGAACTTGTACACAATTTGATTTACAGCAACAATATAGAACCTTTATGTGGATAAAAATATATTTTGTATAGTTTTTGAAAAAAGGGAAGGAAGTTGACGTGATAGAGAAAAACTTGGGTCATTTCTGGATTCAAGTGCCAAAAGTTAGTCAAAAACAGTTGTTAGATCTAAGTCAAGAAAAGTATGTTCCCCAGTATTATGTGTAAAAACCTGCTTTATTTTTTATTAGCGACTGTATTATATTTTCTGTATTGTATGCTTATCTAAATAATATTTTTGTTCATTTCAGTTCTACAAAATTATCAACTCCTTATGTGCTGTAATTGCCAAGAGGAAGTGAAGTTAGTATTCTAACAGAGATACACACGTTATTATCTGAACAAATACAAAAAAAAATAAGGCACGTTTTGAAACTCACCAAATAATTCACCAAAAAATTCTTTATGGAACGGAAACTGACCTATATGTCTAATGTAATTATGTAGTTACATTTCTGTAACATATCAATAAAATATTGTAATGCTTCTTCCAACTTCTGCTTTTGTAATGTCCACCTCTAACTGTGTACATATGTAAAATATGGTGTATTAATATTTCTGTATTACTTCTATAGATGTTTGAGGTATTGTTATTTCCTTGGGGCATTGCAAGTAAATTTTGAGGATATTGCTGTTAATGTTTTACCAGTCAAGATTCTTATTTTTTCGGAAACTATCTATTTTTAGGTGGTGAGTAGATCTACATAAGCGATTATGTATCTTTTGAAAACGCGTAAGCTAATTTTGATGAAGAATTATGATAAGCGTATATCATTTGCCCAGTAACAGTATCTGCTTGATAAATTACACAAATGATCGCCGAATCATGTGATACTTCAGATGTTATTGAATCGCGCTGCCTACTACAGCCATTACTGAAGTGTGTTCAAAAAATATTGGTATACTGTCTAATCCAGAATATTACAATTTAGCGATAGTCTAAAGATGTCAAATTATAGGTAATGACACGGTAACATTATGACTCGTTCTAGTCCAGTTTGAATGAGAGGTTACGTAAGATGCTTATATTAACAAAAATTAACTAGTGTCTCGTTATTACTCAACTGTGGCGTTATTTATAAATACAAGCCCTTGCAAATATTCAAACAGAATGCTTATGAAATACGCTAAACAGCCAGATGTGTTTTAAGGTAAAAGGTTATTTGCATGTGGCGCTATGAGACAAGAACTTTAACTTCATCCAAATTATATTAGAAATGGACCATTGGATGACTTCTTAAGACCAAGTATTGTTTACCATACATTAAATATAATAGACGTGTTCTACAATCTTAAAAATAAAACTTATTTTTAATTTTATAGTACAATCAGATTATACATTGAACGATGCATCAAATCAGGTCTTTATGCTTTTTTGAAAGTGACTTGTCCCCACAGTACCTATGTACCCGGTGAAAAGTATGAATTGTAACGCAAGGCGATGTATAGTGAATAGTGATAGCTTTAATAAAACCGAACAAAATAAAAGTGATATCTTGGAGCAGGAGCAGGATGATGAACTAAGAGAAGAAGTTGAAGATGGGAACCCGAGCCCGATGAAAGGGAAATGGATGTCGAGGAAAATGACAGCGTGGCGGGGGCGGTGCAGAATGAAGTGATTGCAGAAGAAGAACGAGTGGAGGAAGAAGAGCAGGATAAGGAACGCGAGCCAAGCCCAGCACTCGAAGTCGAGACAGAGACAGAGGTTGAGCCGGACATAGAATCTCAACAGAACCCAACGATAGAGGAGGATTGGACGACAGACTCAGACTCAAACAGCACCGCTCCGGAATTAGAGGTTATATGTTGTTTATGATGGAAAAGCAATGTTAAATCCAAGTTTAACCTCGGCAGACAACCGGATCATTGTAAAAATCAAGATAATCTCGTTTGTTTGACCTTTTTTCAGTTTTGTCGATTTTGCCCGGAAGGAGTGTTTTTTCTTCAAAGACCGTTATAATAATTTTTGGAGTATATAATTTACAGTAACATGACGCCGGAACGGTTATTGTAGGTCCAATAGTTTCGGAGATACAGGCTTTTCAAATTTTTGCCAATTTTTCAATTTACACGATTTTTAGCAAAATTTCATAAATTTCAGTACCATTCAAATTTCTGAAGGCGTAGTATATTGTTTGAAAATCCTCTCCCACCCTCTCTGTGGACCCTCCGTGAGCCCCTGGATTCTCAGGGTCTCTAAAGTGACCCCCCTTCAATCACTTGAAAAAAAAATGTAAAATTGCGATATTTTTCATTTTTATTTACATGCGGGGGTATGTGATAGAAGTACGGACATTATCATTATTATTATATTATTATATTAAAAAAGAAATACATGTGTAATACTTCGTTTATTTTAATATTTTTTAAGACCCTTTTTTGTAAGACCTGGTTGGTCCAAGACGATGATATACTTGGTTTTTTAGTTTTTCTTCGTCTGGGAGGTCATCTCAAATAAAACTTTTCATCCACCGATCTTGTAGGTCTTGCATCTTTTACTTTCACATGAATTATTTATTATTTACACTTTGAATTATTTATTACGTAAATTACAATAGAATAGGACATTATTTAGACTTATTCTATCTAAGACTTGACTTGGGTCCTAATAAAACCATTATAAACCGCAAAAACGTCGATGGAAAAACCCAACTCTACGAATTATCAGGTATTATAAATTAAGCTAGTTTCGATTTGGGTCGAGCGAAATAAATTTTTAAAAAAGACAAAATTTTATTTCCAGAGACTGACAAACTAACAGTAACAGGATCGAGCAAAAAGTGAATAACAAAGACATGAAAGCTTATTTATAATATCGGTGTTCTCTATTCCTGACTTTGCAGTTGTACTATGCAGTTATATTATTATAAGTGTAGCTTACAATGTGAAATCGTAACACCTCCCATGTTAACTGAAAAAATATTCTCTGAGCAATTTTTCAACAGGTTATGTTTGAATTATTTTCATTTGAATATGACTTGGCTTTTAAGAACTTTGAAATATATTTGCTATAAATCACGTATAGAATAACAAGCACAGAACTTAATTATAACATTACAGTCCATATGGATGTTTTGGAAACATAAACGGGAGTATTGAGTATTGAGTGTTTATTTATTTTATTTCTTTGATGTTCCAAGTCTTGTTGAGTTTTGAGTAGTTGATTGTGAGAATCCTGATTTTTTTATATAATTGGGATTAAACGTTTCTTGTAGCTCTTTATATTGATACTGTCGTATTCGTTAGGATCTAAAGGTGTATAATTTAATTGAGAATCTTAATGATTAATAGTATAATCATTATTTTGTATACTTTGATTAGCAGTTAATCATTTGGTTATGTGTTTATTGAATTTTGATTATCAGTTTTGATTATCATAATTAGATTCGGTTTGCTCAAATGGGTTCTCAAAACGTATTTGATCCAAGACTTCTTGATTAAATAATTCTTCATGAGTAAAATTACGTTTTTGATTTTGATAAATTGATTATTATTATTATCATTATTTGAACTCCTAAATTTAAATTGTTGAAAATTTTCTTTTTCTTGTACAAAACTCATAGAATGAATCCAATTTTTTAAGTCTGACTACCAATTGTGTTATACGGCAAATTATTTATATAAGTGATATCATTATAATGGTCTATTTTCATTTATTTAATATTATGCTCGTCGCTACTAGCATTTAATTTAACAAATAAAAGGCTTGTAGTCTTGAAGTCTCATGCCAAAGTTTAATAGATTCTCGGTTCTATTTATTTTTGTATTTAAGAGGTCTTGTATTAAACAATCGATACTTCTTTGATCAGCGAATATAGTTGTCAAAATATTATTAATTAATTGCCAATTATTTATTTCTGATCGAGAACAGATTAGGTCTGCTGCTCATCCTCTCAGTTTAGAAAATATGGTATCAAGTAAACAAATATTTATAGGTGCATCAGAGTTTGCTCTATTTTGAAATGCTCGTAATAAATTCCCAGATGAAGTTCCAAATCTCTGTAATAATTTGGGGCTACTATCTAAATTTGGAATATTTTCAGCTTGGTATCAATAAAGAATAATTTATTTCTGCCATTTTTTGATTTTATATTGAATTATTTTCAGTACTATCTAGATTTAAATTGCCTAAACTATTTAAAAGTTCATCTAGTTTAATATTAAAATTTTATAATACAATAAATATTTTGTTACGAAAATGTTTTTTTAAATTTGAGTTAAATATAGAGTGGGTAATATGCAATGAGAAAAATAATAAATTTGTATGCTTACAGTATTAATATGAGTAAATATGTTTTCATTTTACAGATGTTTTCTAGCTTGGGCCAAACTTTTTTACACAAGAATTAGGGCTACTCGTGGTCTATGAAAAGTGAGTGCACGCTCTCGATTCTTGAAGGGCGCATGTAAACTAGTTTCAAGTGCAAAGCCACACGATGTTTTCTTTGCTTTGGAAAGGGTGGATATAGCGATTATAGTCTGCAATTTCCGGTTAATAGAAATTCCCTACGAAACTATAATTTATCCACAGCCGAACATTGGTTTTTTCTGGGTTTTCTTTCTTGAGTGGAGTCTACATTATTTATTCTCTCTTGAGAGTCGTTTTCTTTCTTTGCTTTCTTGAACTGTTGGCTTCTTGCTTCTTAAATTTAACTTACATCTAGGGTGTTGGACATACTAGGCGATACTAGACTAGGCGATACTAGATATCCTTCCCCTCTTCGTGACGTGATCTCGATGATTGGCTTTTCTCAATTACCTGGCCGGAAATTTTCTTCTGGTGTCGGATCTTCAGTAACTTAAGAATTGAAAGACACAATAATCAGCGATTGATTAATTTATACCATCCAGACGACTGCGCCAGATTCGATTCGGGTCGAGCGAAACAAATTTTTAAAAAATTTTATTTCCAGAGACTGACAAACTAACAGGTTCTAGCAAAAATTGAATAACAAAGGCATTAAAGCTTATTTATAATGTCGGTGTTATATATTCCTGACTTTGCAGTATGCACTATGCAGTAGACATTTTAAACCTGATGTACATTTGTATATCTTGCCATAATATTTGCAGCTTTCTTATTGATTTTAGAATGAATAACGGAATTTAAAAAACAATATATATGGCTCACCATGGGCGCATTCGCCAGAATGTCGAAACTTCGAGCGGTTCTATAAAATTGATACACCGTACAGTACAATATCAACTACAAGATTCTGGATGATTCCCTTTTAAGATAGACTTCTTTAAACATGCGCTAGAAAGTCTCATTTCATCATTTACTTACCTATTTTTTATGTAACACTATATTATTATTGTAATATTTTCGTAATAGAAATTGTAGCTCAAAATAATAATAGAAAATATTCGCAAGCTTGAAACTTTGCCGTGTTTAAGGTCACTCAATACAATTTTTGACTCTCAAACTTCTGGATAAGGCTGGAACCTTTGATGTAACTATAACACTCGGATTAGTTTCCACAAACACCAAAACACTTTCACGCTCGACGCGTGTTTCGCCAACCAAGTTGGCATCATCCGGAGACGATTAAAACTAATCTTAAACTACAAAATCTACCATATTGATACTATTTTCATGGTGGTCCCTTGTAGCTATGCATACTACTTTTACATTTTACAATTTCTATGCACTCAATTGCATCCAACTGTCTATTATTGGTCACATTTCTAACTAATCTTAAATTACTAATATCTATTCTATGATTGTTGTCAAAAGCATGTTGTGCAATACATGCCTAAAATGCCTAATATGCACATGCTACATACCTAAGCCAAATCCTAGGAAAATACTCGAATTCTTCTTTTGTTTCAGTTTCAAATCGACTCATGAAGACATTAGCAATGAAAGGTGATAAACAGTTACCCATTGCGGTTCCTTCATGTTGTCAAAAACTAATTAGGAAGCGTAAATTTAAGGACACACTTCGTAATTCTACGACCTTTCAAAAGGATATAGAGACTCCAAAATATGTATCCATCCCGTACAAACCCCGGTTTACTCGTGGTTTGAGTACGGTCTTCAAAAACGTGGGTACAACAGCGATTCATTCGTCGAGTAATAAATTACAACTTTCAGACAATCCAAAGAATAAAATTGATCCAAATGAAAGGTCTGGGATTTACGAAATTAGTTGTAATGATTGTGATCGAAAATATGTTAGACAAACTAGACGATAAATTAACACCAGATTTAAAGAGCATATGGCTCATCTAAAATATGAAAGAACAGAAAAGTCTAGTGTTGCACAACATGCTTTTGACAACAATCATAGAATATATATTAGTAATTTAAGATTAGTTAGAAATGTGACCAATAATAGACAGTTGGATGCATTTGAGAGCACAGAAATTGTAAAATGTAAAAGTAGTATGGATAGCGACAAGGGACCTATACCGTATAGCCCGCTTTACGCGTTGCTTAGCAACCGATAATTGAAGCGTGATTAGTCACGCGTAAATTTCACGGTGATATCATACCGTATAGCTTGCTTTACACGTTGCTTAGCAACCGATCTTTGAAGCGTGATTAGTCACGCGTAAATTTCAAGGTGATATCATTAGTGACGTCACCATGAAAATAGTATAAATATGGTAGATTTTGTAGTTTAAGTGTTTGCCGTGTCGCAGTAAATAACACCCTCTCACCCCTATACTCAGTGATCTCAGGGGTCCCACAAGGGTCCTCGTTAGGCCCCATTCTGTTTAATATTTATATCAACGACATCCCGGAACCTCAAGAGCATAGGGTCAGCGCGGCACTTTACGCTGATGATACGGCACTATTAGTACATTCCAGATCACAAATCTTAGTACAACAGCTACTACAGACCTATACTGACGAGACGACAGACTATTACAAGAGTTGGGGACTACGTACTAACGCAACCAAGACACAGGTTACTATGTTCACCACCAAAAGGCTCATACCACAAAGAGGCAAAAGAGTGGGAGGAACCATGGTCCCCTGGGGAAAAACCACCATGTACCTGGGTGTAACCCTGGATCAAAAAGTAAAATTTGCGCAGCATGTTGAAAAGATCAAAAATAAATATAATGTTAGATACCGACAATTATACGCTACTCTTAAATACACTCCAATTTATCTTGCGAACACCATATATAAAGCCTATCTTCGTCCCATAATTACATATGCCGCACCAATCTGGTACCCGCTCATGGCTAGATATAATCAAGACAAGTTGGAGGTATTACAAAACAAGGCGTTACGCTTAGTATCAGGATTATCTAGATATACCAATAATAATGTCTTGAGAGGCATAACAGGCACCCCCAAGGTTGAAAGTTTCGTGCTACAGAGACTCTGTCCCCAATTTAAGTTAGACATCCATAAACTAGACAATAGATCGTTGGATACCGCCAGAATCCCCCTCTTTCCCACATACCCCCAATTCCCTTCACTCAACTACTATTATAACCCGCCTTGAACAAAAACACACACAGTACCACACACACAACACAAAATACACATAACACTACATCACCCTAAAAACAACAACATCCCATATAATATATAATTCTCCTCGCACTATGTAAGCCATCAAAAGGCATAAACCCAAAAACCCAAGATGTACACCCATTAACAGGTATTAACCAATAACACATATATATAATAAAAAAAAAAACCCAGGCACTGTACCATATCCCGAACCTATTATTACCACAAACATTGACACTAGAGAGCCAAGAGAGCAAAGTTAAAACACATTTAAAAAATGCATCCGCAGCAAAGTACCCGAACAGGGTAGGGCTAGAGAAAACAAACCACACGAATGGTTTAAGTGTTTGTTTAAGTGTAGTTTAAGTGAAAGTGTTTTGGTTTTGTGGAAACTACTCCGAGTGTTACTCTCAAACTTAATAAAATCAAAATGGCGGATCTAAAATGGCGGACTATCCTATTTATTAAACGATTTGTCTCAAATTTGAAACTTGGCGGTGTTTAAGTCACTCAATACAATTTTTGACTAAAACTTAATAGAATAAAAATGGTGGATCCAAAATGGCGGACTATCATCCTATTTATGAACCAATTTGTCTCAAACTTGAAACTTTGCGATCTTTAAGGTCACTTAATACAATTTTTGACTAAAATTTAAAATACAATTAAATTTAAAATGATGAACTATAGAATTTATGAACCGATTTATCTCAAACTTGAAACTTGGGTTTGTTTAAGGTTACTGGGCTCATTTGGTTGCTTTGCGACGAGGGTTTGATGATGGAGGCAGAAGGTGGACACTGGAACTTAAAAACACTATAAACTACAAAATAAAAATAGGTAAAAAAACTATTAACTTTAACGGTTTAATTTTAAATCATCAGTTGTACTACAAGCTACAAAGTAATTAGGACACAAACCAGGACCTTCCTGAGAGTCTGACTTTTGGTAAGAAATAAAAACATGGGAAAACAACAGGAAGGTCCAGGTTTGTGTCCTAATTATTTTGTAGTTTTTAGTTCCACTGAAGATTTAAAATAAAACCGTTTAACTTTAAAGTTTTTTACATAATTTTATGTATCATTACGTTATTATTACTCACCTGTTTGTTCAACTATAAATACGCTGGATTAAAATTGAATGTGAAATTGAGGCTAGACTTCCACGTTATAAATGACTTGGTTGACATGTGAGCATACATTTGCATCTTATTAATATTCTTACTTTAATTAAAGTATACGCCTACTAGTGTGATGCATTTAAGATGCACACTCAGATTGTATAAAAGCTGGAGGTTGTCGTGATATTCACACTTTATCTTGGCATAGCCAAGAAAGCGATTATAATTACTTAAAACAACATCCGTTACCAAGATAGTAAAATTTTATGTTACAGATGAATATCCTGTTGTTTCTTGTTTTTGTAATTTTTTATCTACGCATCCATATACTACGTGCGCAAGCACTATGCGAAAATAACAAGAAACCTGAAACATACTGTGTATATAGGCGAGAACGAATGAGTAAAATTTGTAATGGCACCTATGCCTCTCCAAGCACGAAGAAATCAGGTAAATAAAAATGTGAACTTTCCTTACTGCTTCTGTCTATTGTGTCTATTTTATCTTTTGTTTATTGTTTTGTCTATTAATTTATTGCTGATATTTTTGTCTATTTGATTTATAGATGACAAAGAGAAATGGCAACTGATAATACAATATTTTTAATATATTATGCATTCAGTGATAACGAAGAATGATTGCGTTTCTGTAAGAGTCCAGTCACTATGTATTTAATATACACCATTTCTTGCAAAGATCTGATCGGCTAAAAAACTTTGGGAATGTGTACCTCTATATGGCAAATTTATTGTCCTAAATTTGAAAGCCTCTCCGAGTGGACCACAAACTACCTGAAGCGTTCAAAAGGGTGAAATTGCACTAACGTGGAAACGTTGCTTAAACCGTTAGTCTAACAACAAAAATTTGTCATTAATAAAAGTAGATTTTGAGTTTTTGTGCCGAAAACTGCGCGAACGCATATGTGTAAGATTTATAGTTTTTGAATCGCAGGCCCAAGTAGAGAGGCACTTTTTCGCTCAAGGTTACACATACTCAGTTTTGGCTGCGTTCGAACATTCCGAGTATCTTAGGCTCTACCATTGCTCTGATTGCGATTAATTAAAAAGTGTCATGTTCCTGAATAACTGAGCTCTCCAACGGTGTTTTGTTCGTAGTCCTAGCGTCAAAATTAATGAAATTATGATGGCCGCAATATCGCATATACCAACTGAAAAATTTATTTACTCCTAAAAATAAAAATTTACTCCTTTGCCGCATGTGCTATAACTTCTGTCCAAACCACAAAATATTCGGAGTTTCTTTCGTGGTTCGATAGACCACTGACTCTTGTACTTAACTGCCGATTTGTTTTTTTTAACACTCGGAGTAGTTTCCACAAACACCAAAACACTTTCACTTCGCTCGACGCGCGTTTCGCCAACCAAGTTGGCATCATCCGGAGACGATTAAAACTAATCTTAAATTAATTTAAGATTAGGACTAATCTTAAATTAATTTAAGATTAGGACTAATCGTCTCCGGATGATGCCAACTTGGTTGGCGAAACGCGCGTCGAGCGAAGTGGTGTTTGTGGAAACTACTCCGAGTGTTTCAGTTACATCAAAGGTTCCACCCCTATCCAGTACTGTTTTTTTTTACTTAATACTACTTGATTGGGAGCCGGAAAGGTGTCGCGCCGACTTTTTCTGTTTCTTCATTAAAAGTTAGCGCTCCCTACAATAATTGCAGTTAGGGGTATGACGACACCCCTAAAAGATAAGTTGCCCAACCACTTAGAATAGATCTTTTAGCTTTTATCTCAAAAAATTTTTTTTTATGACAAACCAGCGAAAAGCGCAGCATCTTTTCGGCTCCCAATCAGAGAGTATAAAGTCAAAAAAAACCTAGCAAATCGGCAGTTATGTAAAGGAATAAGTGGTCCATCGAACCAAGAAAGGAAATTCGAATATTTTGTGGTTTGGACAGAAGTTATAGCACATGCGACCAAGGGGTACATTGTAGTACAATTTTTCAGTATATACGATATTGCGGCCGGAATAATTTCATTAATTTTGACGCTAGGAGTTCTCGTAATATATTCGGAAACATAAAATGTTATTTTATGCTTAACAAGCAGAAGGAAGAAATGAAAAATTGTTTTTATTTACCAGTAAAAATATCCGCCCTTACGAATAACTTAAAACAAAATAAAAATTATAATTTATACACTAACGTGGAATCCTACCGGTTTATCAGAATATAACTTAAAATTTTCTTGCTTTATCCCATATCAGTAACCAAATAATTAATACATAGTACATATAATGAATCAACTATGGATCAAATCCTTTATTTTTTCATAAATGGGAAATAGGTAGGCTAGAAGGAGACACAGATATGAATGTTACAGTGAATGTCTTATATTGGTTTTAAGCAATGAAGAGTGCATGCTATTTCCTACCTCCTCTATTCAATAAAATCCTCGTAATTGGCTACTCATATGCCTATAGCAAGAATCTGCGCGAGAACACTGCCCCCGACCATCACACCGGAGGACTCTTGTGTTATGAAAATCAGTTTAATTAAGTTATAAACCTTGTATTTTTACGAGCTAGTGAATTTCTACTCATACCCTTTTACCTGTAAGGAATTCGTAAGCATTTTGACATCCACATTTATTTGCTTAGGTGGATTACTGTATAACAATTACGAAGATGCCTCCAATGGCGTAGAAGATGAAGCAGTAAAATTCCGTTTCTTGGAGAAATGGTTAGCTAAATCGTTAATCAAGAGAAATCGTAGAATCAAGAAGGAAGGCATAGTTGAAGAGTGCTGCCATAAACCCTGCTGTGTAGAATATTTGAAGAAGTATTACTGTGGCAAATAAGTTATCTTATAAGGGATATGACAAGATATGAGTATATTGTATTTACAACAAAAATAATATTACACTATACTCGGACAGACTCGTGTAGTTGTATCGTGAAGAATTTTGCGAAAACTTTATTAAAAGGTTATCTGTTTTTTTATAATATATGGAAACATTAAGTCTTACATTTATTTCTGGAGCAGTATAATACAAACATAAAAAATATCCAAGGAACACAAAGTTTTGTCCTCGAATATACAGTCAAACCTTTAACGGTCGCCTTCCTAGAATTGTCACTTTGTAATTTTCTATATATATATATATATATATATATATATATATATATATATATATATATATATATATATATATATATATATATATATATATATATATATTAGCCATTTGAATATAAAAATTATCAAAACCAGTAAAATTTTGTTCAAAAAAGTCTAAAAAAGTCGAAAAGAAAATAGCGGTAACTAAATAATTGTGAGAATTAAATAAATTATTAAACAACAGGAAGGTAATTAGGTTGTTTTTTTAAATGCTGTATTTTGCTTTTTATTTGAGTAACAGTTTTTGATTTTAGGAACGTAATATTGCTATAAACATTTCAAGAGGCAAACAGAAACGTAAGTTTAATAGAGTAAAGATTTGTTGGTTTATTTCCTCACAGATACCACAAGTTTGAGAGTGAACTAGAATCAACGAAAAAATTTAAAACCAAAAAGGGGCCCTATGTGCATTTTTTGTAAAAATGTAGGAGCTTCTGTAGTACATGCAAATGAAAATGTTTGTTTACCACAAAAAAAAATTACAGGCGGACGGTTACAATATATATTTTAAAATTCTTTTAAAATTCGAAAATTAGAGGTTTTCACTTCTATCGTGTGGTCATAAGCACACGCACCCAATTTTTTTAATACCAACCAAACTGTGTCATAAGGATTTGTCCTTGTAAATATATTGTCATAATTTTCATTAGTTTACCTCTATGTACCAATTTAATATTTTGGAATTCTATAACTTGTAAAAGTCTGTCCTATATACATATTCTACTGGAATAAATTCTATTATATTATATTGTATGCTAATAAATGTCTTAAACAACTACAAAAAAGGTCTGTCAAGAGAGTAAATCAAAATAAAATATATTTTGGTATTTCTTGCTCATATGTCCGAAATATTCCGAAAAGGACAACTTCTTGTAGTTCTGTTCCGTATATCCCAACTTGAACCCTATCAATGACAAAAAGATTCAAGGTTCTACAGATTTTTACTCCTCATATAGCAAAAGAGATGAAACAGTGACTTATTAAATTGATATTGATAAAGGATTGCAACACTAAATTTACATTATTTATTATAAAAAAGTAGGTATAAATAAAATAAATAATATAATAATATTATTACATAAGTTCCAAATTATCTATAGTATTTTTTCTTCCCTCTAATTTTTTTTTGTTGAAATGTTTTCTCAAAATAAAATATATTGCAAAAATACAAAATACTGTTATGATTACGAACAAAATTATGATAATCATCATAATTTTGCTATCAAAATTATCAAGCAATTTATTTTCGTGGAACACATTGTTGAACTTTTCTAACGAATTAATCAATAATTCCTCAATATCCTCTTTCGTTGATATTCTGACTGTGGCAGACTCTGTATATTCTCTTGTCACCATCAGTATATCATTTTGATAACACGGCATACCTCTTACATTGTTCCCAGAAAAATGACTGCCCTTGGCCAATGTGACACCTTTGTCATGAAACTCTCTGGCAATCTCGGTGAGGCAGAGGCAAGAATATTTTCTATTTTCACCAATATTAATTGTCTGAAGTCGAGGCAAGTGCCCTATTATTTCAGATGCTTCGAACGATGCTATTTTGTTGTTGGTAACGACCAGTTCTGTCAAATATTTCAAGGGACTTAAATATTGCAATGACAATTCCTGAAATGAGTTGTACGAAAAATTTAAGCACTCCAGGCTTTCTATATTCGTAAATAGTCCGTATCCAAACTCTGTTATATTGTTATGTGATATGTCCAAGTATTTCAAAGATGCTAAATCTTGAAAAAAATCTTGCGGAAGTACTGACAAACTATTGTAGGATATATTCAAGCTATTTAAGTAAGTTAAGCCTCGAAGACAATTAGTTTTCAGTTCTGTTATATTATTATGCTGTAAATAAAGGTGACCTAGATTTCTGGCATTAGCAAAAGTACTCCCAAGTTGTCTTATATAATTTGAAGATATATTTAGCAGTTCTAATGAATCTTGTTGTGACAAAAAGAGATAGTCCTGCAGACGCATGAATTTGTTGTTTTGTAAGTACAGGCGACGAAGGCTGTTCATTCCATCAAACGAGTCATCGGATACATTGCAAATATTATTATAAGATAAATCTAACTCTTCCAGCTGACTTAGTTTGTTAAATGTGCCATTCTCTATGAGACGAAGGTTGTTTTTGGATATATCTAGCTCTCTCAAATGCTCCAAACCTTCAAAAGCTCCTGGTAGAATGTTGTGTATATTTACATCAACGAGAAATATACCATACGGTATATGCCATCCATTGTTACTTGAGAATGCATTTGAGGGTAGAGTTGACACAGAAGACTCAGATAATTCTAAAATATCATAGGGAATGTTAATTTGTGTATAGTCCGATACATTCATAAATAAATTATGAATTATGGTGCCTTGCCCCTCCAGATGGAGTTTACCCCATTGTTTATATATATCTTCATTCCATGAAAATCCATTAAAGCTGCCTACCTGAATACGTGAAGCTACACACGCCACAAAAATAACTTCTGCGATCATGGCTGAAAATAAAAAACCGTATGTACTTTTAAAGATTTAACTTGGTCTCGAATACTGGTTTCCAACCTTAATCAAACTAGTAAGAAGCTAAATTTTAATTGTGGCGGTTACTTAGGCATAATACATAGCCACTTAGCTGCACTGATTATAGTATTAGTATTATTATAAGTAATTGCAAAAATATATTTGTTGTCTCCTGGATGCATATGGCATACTATAGGATAATTGCATGCGATATCATAAAACAAATTATTTTCGATATTTTACCTTGACTTCTTTTGATTTATTACATCAGGCCATAGTATAAGAATTTATTGAAGTGAATACTTCTTTCGCCGCATGAGAGTGATTTTTCAAGGTACCCCACAAGAGTTCTAAAGCGTAAAGCAATTTTTATATAATTTATAATCGATCGTGACAGAATCGGAATTAATCAGAATACAATATTGTATTCAAATGGATGATGATGAATACAAATGGATGATGATATTTTTGCGAAGGATGCGTCCTTGCCACTACTTCACTTTCTTCGTGAGAAATTCGGTTTAGATATGAATAGAGGCCGGAACATTGCCACTATTAAATCAGGAACAACGATTGATGCTATATTCTCGAGAAATCTACACCATTTAGAATCACGAACATATGTGTCACACTTCAGTTACCATAAAGCCAATATGTACAATACCTCTCTCACTTTCTCAACGAATCGAATTCTCTCACTTGTACTGTGCTGCTATATATATAAATTAAGAAAAATATTTCATCAAATGTAATCTCCAACAAAATGTTACAAAATTAAGGGTCATAAATAGTAAAAATTAAATTAATATTTGACATCAAAATGCAGAATAAAATACTTCAATTCCTCCAAAATTAGAAACCGGAATATTAGATTTTAGAACGTTTTCGATTTGCTCGTAGAATTTTAGATAAAAAATGTATATAAAAAAAATTTTACGCCAATATATTACGCACCGCTTTATATTATTAAATGTTTTTCATTTTAAGGTAGATAAATAATATAGGTAACAGAAATGAAAATCTGGTTTCCCTCTTAATATGCTATGAACAGTATTTCAACGTACAATATCCGAGAAACCATTATAAATTGGATGTGGCCATAAAATTTTCACCAAGGAAGATTTATTAGAACTAGAGGAATTACTAAAAAAAATAAAAAATTTAAACCGACAATTTCAAATTTTCGAAAACGATTGATATTGACTAACATGTTTTATGAAACGTTAGGATTTTACATTTTTCACATGGAAAATACGACTATTATAATACAACTATTTTTACCAAATTCTGTTCAACTATAGATTTAGGTATTGCATTCCTTCATTGCTTCATTCAAATCAGCCATAGGTACATATGTAGCAATAAATCTTACCTTTGAAGATATTTTGTAACACACTATAAACACTTGGAATATCAGCACATTGCCGTTCTGACTATCAGGCCGAAATATATAAACTTATGTAGATGATTTATCAAGTAGCTATAGGAAGTTGTGGGTCGATTGTTATAGCTTGCATAGATAATAACTTAGGACAAACATGACTTATCAAACATTTGTTTATAAACAGCTGATTGTAGTGGGGAAGATTATATTATAGTTACATTGTATCACATTGTGGATAAAGAAAACGAAAACAACTTTTCATGGTACATCATTTTTTATTCAGTTATTTTTTTAGATATTTTTATTACTTATTTTAGATATTTCCTCACACAGTCACATTGATGAGGTGTTTTCATCACTTGCAAATACTGATCTCCACCATCGCGGTTTTAATATTATGCAATTCTAACCTACCTAAAAGGGCCCATTCACCAAAAGTTCGGGGGATAACTAAAGGGGGTTGTCAAAAAATCCATTTTTGTAAGCAAAAATGCACCAAAAACTGCATCAAATTTTCAGCCACATTTTACTTCATAAAAAAACTTTTTTAAAAGGGTGTTAATTTTTATTACTCGGGGGTTTTCGGGTTCGTTGATCACGAATCCGACGTCAAAAAACATCCTGGGTGTACCTGGGGGTCTGTACACCTTCTATCAACCTCGTCTCCAGGCCCCCTCAAAAATGGCAAAACTTCGTTCAAATATCTTATCCGGTGGTTTTTGGGTTCGCTGATCACTAATCCGTCAAAAAACATACCGGATGTACCTGGGGGTCGGTACACCCACTATGAACCTCATCCTCGGGAATTCTCAACGAATAATGGCTGAAATATATTGAAATGACCTACCCAGGAGTTTTCGTGGTTGCTGATGACGAATCCAACGTCAAAAAACATCCTGGATGTACCTGGGGGTCGGTACACCCACTATGAACATCTCCGGGAATTCTCAACGAATAATGCCTGAAATATATGGAAATGACCTACCCATGGGGTTTCGGGGTTGCTGATGACGAATCCAACGTCTTAAATCATCCCGGATGTATCTAGTGGTCAGTACACCCACTATAAACCTCATCTTTGACAATCCTTGACAATTAGGCAATTTAAATATCTCTGACAGCACGATACTTTTCAAAAACGTTTCTGAAACGTTTTATGTGTAAACGAAAAGTAAACTAAAACGTTTCTGAAACGTTTTAAATGGTCGTTTCAGAAACGAAACAAAAATGTAAGAAAGGTAAACTAAAAGGTAAAGGTAAACTTAAATAGTATATTGGGATGTTTACTCCAAAGAACTTTTTTTTTTTGAATTTGAATTTTTTTTTAAACATAACGAAACGTTTCATTTTATGTAGAAACGTTTCGTGTTGTCAGGGCTGTTACAAACGCGAACATATATATATATATATATATATATATATATATATATATATATATATATATATATATATATATATATATATATATATATATATATATATGAAGATTTCTCAAAAAAATCTCCCGTAACTCGACCACGAAAAAAACTTTTTTAAGGCACACCTACCAGACCCAAAATTGATGTATTAAACATAAAATTATACAAAAATTTTGCTGATTATTTATTTTACTTGTGGGGGTGTGCAGATCCCCAGGTATACCCAGGAAGATTTTTGATGCCGGATTCGTAATCAGCGAACCCAAAAACCTCCGAGTAGGTTATTTGAACTAATTTCTGTCATCGCTTGACGAGGAATTCCTGAAGACGAGGTTGATAGGGGGATGTTCATCAGATTCGTGATCAGCGAATCCAAAAACCCCCGGGTAAGATATTTGAACGAAGTTTTGCCATCACTTGAGGGGGAATTCCTGGAGACGAGGTTGATAGAGTGTGTACAGACACCCAGGTACACCCAGGATCTTTTTTGACGTCAGATTCGTGATCAGCGAACCCGAAAACCCCCGAGTAATAAAAATGAACAACTTTGCACCCTTTTAAAAAAGTGTTTTTATGAAGTAAAATGTGGCTGCAAATTCGATGCAGTTTTTGCTGCAGTTTTTGATGCATTTTTGCATACAAAAATGCATTTTTTTACAAGCCCCCTTAGTTATCCCTCGAACTTTTTTCTAAATTGTTTTTAGAATCGAATGCAAAAAACCCCAGGTCTCTACCTGCGTGTCATAAAAAGTGATATCTTTTTTCACTCATTTTCCCCGTCTACACGTGAAACGGTGTAAAAAGTATACACTGGGCACACACACTGAGACGGGAGCATGTTACCACTTTAGTTTTCAGTTAATTGTCAACGTATTTTTTTAGTTCATTAGGTATCAATTGTGCAGTTAATTGTCAAAGTTTTTGTGTCCTATAAACATGGGAAATTTCTATACATATTTATGAATTCCTCCCAAAATATTTCCATCCATCTAAAACGTTATTTTAATATTATAAATATTACGTGTTAAACTAATTATCTATTTCATTTTATTTAATAGAACAAAATAAATTATAGTGGCTATAATTTAATCACCATTTTTACAATAATTCACATTTTAATAACTATTTTTACAATAATATTAACCGGCTCTATTCTTTGCGGCGGTACCTAGCCATTCACAGTGAAACACGTTGAGACTTGTCTCGCCGCAGGTCTTCGATCACCGCAGAAGTGTTGGTCTCATTGATACAATCTCAGAGATGCACAACAACAATCACAGTGAGATCGCCCCTGTTTATCGCCGCATGCGACGATGTACGTCTCATCATGAATGGGGTGTTTAAAGGCGCGTACAGATTTGTACCACGTCGCGAACCGAACCTCGTCACGTACCACGTCGCGAACTTTATCGCGCTACCGCGTAACGTCGCGCCGGCGCCGTCGCGTCGCGAACAACATCTCGAGCCCCGCACTGCAACAACGGCCAGTTCGATACTGCAATTCGCGTTTTTAGTCGGTAGAGTCAGTAGAGTCCACTGAAATGTCTAAAGTAATAATATATAGTTATATAATATATACCTAGATAATATACTTAGTTTAAATAGTAAAATGGATGTCGTTGTTGCCGCAGCAGAGTACATTTATTTATATTCATTACGCTCTAGCAGCTAAAAAACAAAAAGAAAGGCAATGGTGGCAAACCGAACCATTTAGAAATAGAACGAAATATGGTGCGTACAATTTGCTTGTGGCTTTAAAGATGCAAAAAAATCAGTGGCCAATACAAAAACTTCACTCGAATGTCACCAACAGATTTTGATAATTTCCTTAATGCAATTGGACCAAGAATAGGAAAGCAAGACACCAAATTCCGAAAAGCAGTCTCAGTGTAAGAAAGACAAGCTGAACAAACGAAATTGTCTCTCTGCCCGTCCAGACTTATGCAACGCCGTCGCGCACCAGTCCTTTGATGTTCCGTCAGTTTTCCGACAAGTCGTGGATCGCGGCGTACCTCGAGCTGCAACGCTCATTTGGTTCGCAACGGCGTTCGTTTCGATGTCCAGATTGCGCGCGACGTGGTACGCGACGAGGTTCGGTTCGCGACGAGGTTCGGTTCGCGACGTGGTACAAATCTGTACGCGCCTTAAGACCGATTCTTTTAGTTGTTGTTTAGTTGTTTATCACCCGATTTGGTTTCCTAGCGGGGTATCTCTATACTCTATAACAGGTTATGTAATAACAAGTCAGATCCTTGAACGTTCATGCTTGATTATTTCCATATTTACTTCAAGAATTACTACATTACTAGGTGCAATATTGACTGCGAGTTGAAATAATATTTAACCTACAAGTCAGAGTGGCAAAGTTTTGAAAAGGATATTCAAAGCGATACATTAACTTCTACTTCTTCAGGACCCTTTTTTTACATTCCATCCTTCAATTATTTAAATCAGGAACTTTGTTGATTCGCTTTCGCTTGCAGAAATGAAACTGAACTGAAAGCCTTGTAGAACTAAAACCAATAAAATAAGTTATGCAATATCATGCTATATATCTGCTAAATCTTGCTAAATATCATTCGATAGTAACATATTAGTAAAAACACAGTACTAATGAAAAGTTGTAGTATTTAAAACATTACCGCCGAACTACTGATAATAAACGGCCTTCTCATTGAACAGCTTCAGATTTCTCAAAATTAGCATGTCAATTAACTGAAAGGTCTTGTAATAATGAAGCCACTATATTAGCGCAATAGAGCGATTTAGAAATTATGCAGTAGATTACTAAAAAGATAAATGTATTTATAAGAAAAAAGTAGGCACCTAAGTAAAAAAAATCCTTTAAAACATAGTAAATGAAATATGACCGTTAATAGAGTTAATTCAGACAGGTCTGTGGACCTAATGCGGATGGGAGGATGTCTTAGTAATGTGGAATCAAAATTATAAAACAGAGTATATCATTTTTCAGATGTTAATTACCAGTTTTTTAAGCTTGTCATGAGGCTCAGGCATATATTTTTCATATATTTAGATTTTTGAAGTGAATACTTCTTTCGTCGCATGAGAGTGATTTTCAAGGTCGCATCACGACACATTTTATAACATTTTCGTCTCTCAAGTGAGATAAAGCATATGGCAGATATGAGAGAGAGATAATCAGAGATATCGAATGCATCTTTTGACTTCCCACGAGTGTTCTAAAGCGGAAAGCAATTTTGATATAATGAGAAACAGGGATAGGGAATCCAGTTTCTCGATCCCCCACAAGTGTTCTAAAACGAAAAGCAATTTTGATATAATTTATAAACGACCATAACAGAATCGGATATATCTGAATTGGGCTTTCGAATCTGATCCAAATGGATGGAGATCTTTTTGCGGAGGATGTGTCCTTGCCACTACTCCACTTTCTTCGTGAGAAATTCGGTTTAGATATGAATAACGACCGGAACATTGCCGCGACTAAATCAGGAATAACGATTGATGCTATATTCTCGAGAAATCTACACCATTTAGAATCACGAACATATGTGTCACACTTCAGTTACCATAAAGCCAATATGTACAATACCTCTCTCACTTTCTCAACGAATCGAATTCTCTCACTTGTACTGTGCTGCACGCGGATTTTTTTATACGTATCAGAACAAGCTTTTAAGTTAGGTAATTATTGATATCTGCAAAATTAAGTGATTTGTTTGCTTTAATAATTTTTATTTTACTTTAGTAGGCCTGGTCAAGAACTACGTGTTTGTGCCATTTGAACTCGGATAAAAAAATTACAAGGAAACTGTTAATCTAAGCAATTAACAGGTAATATTTAATATTTTATTAATAATATTTTTGTCGTTTTATGATATTTTATAAAAGCTTACTTTTTACATATTCTATATTTATTAAAGGAGGAAGTTTAATTCATTCAAGAAAAAAGCAAAACTCCTGTAGAAGTAACATTTATTATATAATAAATATATGACACATTTACAAAGTAGAAGTTATCATTACAAGATTTAAATTAAAATATCATGAACAGCAGCAGTTTGAATACACCGTACGTGGCTGTCCGTTCCGTTAGCTAACTGAGAAATACATTTATCAATGCAGCAAACGTTGCTGAATTTTGTTTTTTGATGATTGTGAGAACCGAGAATCTGACATCTGAAACTGACAAGACACAGCATTACCGCCAGTTCTTGCGGATTTCTTTGTGTGCACTTTTTAGTGCTTGTGTTTTATACTGTTTATGCAATGAGATGTTAGTGATGTAGTTAAAATTAAAGGCCACGTGCATCAAAATTTCGGGCTCCTCACCAAGTCGAAGCTCTAAAATGGGGCCGATTCGAACCTGAGCCTAACAGAAGGCTCACAGAGCCTAACAGAAGGCCCGTAGCTCTAGTCACAATGTTTGAAATGGGAAAAACTTTCTTACATATCATGTGGAGACCCCAGTTTATTCTATAATCAGTAACAAATTCCGAACACACTCTTTAAAGGCTACAATGACGTCAAAATGCATCTACATCTAATGAATCTAAGTAGTTCTTCTTTTCATATATCTGCTGCGGAATCCCGTTTATCACAAACCCAAAAACAGCCAAATCAGCATCATCTTCTAATATATCAATATTATTCATAAATTATAACGCCACATTTTGATAAAAATTAACCACAACACGGGAAAATGTCAGAAAGTGATACTTTTTAGGGTATGTAATAAACGTCAAATTGTTTAGCCGTCGCATAACCATCACTCATTCCACTGATTGAGGTAACGCCGCGCCGGTTAGGCTGAAGATAATCAGCAGTTGTTGGGTAATGCAATGAAATTTTATTTTAAATTTCCTTTAAGTATTCGTTAAATTTTAATCAAACGGTGCAAATGGGTATTATACTCAGTATCGGTGTTTTCGGAGTCGCAGATTACTAATATTTTTGTCGAATCAAAGTAATAATATAGATGCAGCTCCAAAATTGGTGAGAATGTTGTCACTGTCCGATTATGGTCAACTTGCTCGGATTTTTTGAGATGGTAAAAGTTTGTATATACAAAACTTTAAGGTGGCGGCTATAAGATGATTAACAAAATTTACTTCGTATATATAACTTAACATCATTACAAAATTTTTTCTACAGTTCGTACAATATGTATGTATAGTTGAACGACCAATGCAATTCAATTCAATTCAAGACAGTTTATTTTATAATTAGAGAACAAATAATGTCGTCCACGGATAATACCTACCCCGGGACCAGCCGGACATCCACGTGCAGGCAGCAGCGTGGCAATTGAAGGGCTAGGCACCAGGATGGCTCCGGAACGTAGAAAGTAATTAAAAATACTACATTTGCAGCTCCTTACACAGGGGTGTGTATTATTTGCAATTGGACAGCAGTTTTACCCAATGGGTGTCAAGGAAATTGTTCAGAATTGATGCATTTTTTGTTATGTGTCCCTCTTTGGGACCGTGTCAGATGTTCTGAGGGTAAAAAAGCCAAATGAAAACCCCCCTTAAACGTAGGTCCGAAAATGGTAACAAACAAAGTGAAAAAATAGGAAAAAATTAACAAAAACGACCAATTTTGTCATGAATTATAGCAGTAAAATATTATTGAATTTTAAAATTTCTAGCAATGTATTAAAAATTATTGAATTTTGTGGTATTTGGAAACAAAAAGACTAAAAATTAAATAAACAAACAGAAAATGATCAAATTGGTAAAGTTAAAATAGTTAAAAGAAAAGTTCAAGAAACGTTTGAAAATTATGGTCAAAAATGGGAAAATACCTAAAGCGGTTGGTTAAAAATGGGTAAATTTTGGTAGATTAATTTATGTTTTATTCTAAAAGGTGTGTTGTGCTCCCTAAAGCGTGTAATGTTGTTTGTTAGCGGACTATCATTCAGTTTGAATTCATAGAATTTTTGTGATATGTTTCTGATGTAGAAATGTATCTATTGAAGTCCGTGATGAGGTAACCCTGACCTACACAATGTTTTTCATTGGCGTAGACTTTTTTTTTCTTAGTGGGTGAAAGTAGAAGGTTTTTATATGCATATTTTCAACACCACAGCTGATATTGAAAGCAAGTTTTCACACCACTCATGAAGTATTGATTTCAGCGCGTTACCATTTTTTAGTGGGTGGTTGGCCAGTAGCCATATTTCCCACAAGTAACAAAAATAAATATGTACAAAACAGCTAAGTAGTCGAGAAAAATAAACTTTAAAACGGAAAAATAAATTAAATATACTTGCGATTGAAATACAATCATATTTATTGTGTAAATAGGTACCTACCTAATCTACCAAATCGTTAACACTCAACAAAGAAAAATATTATTAACAGAGAAGCGTTGACAAAGATCAGAGCTTGTTTGTTAATAGGTACCTACATAACTAAACCGAGACGAAATTCAACACATTTTTAAAAATCATTACAAATGCAATACATACCTACCTACCAGCTTCTCATCGCAAAGCGATTTCCAATACACAC